>OZ035834.1:5048681-5212970 GCA_964034765.1 Knipowitschia caucasica | reverse complement strand
GGTTTCTGTCCGGATTTCTAAGCTTTTTTCGGGGATAGAACCTCCACAGAATCCCCTCGGTTCTGGGACCCGCATGGCCCTATTTTAAGCCGGATTTAAGGGCTTTTTTCGGGGTTAAAACCTCCGAGGACCCCCCTGGGGTCTCTGGCTTTCCAGTGCTGCATTTATGTCCGGATTTCTAAGCTTTTTTCGGGGATAGAACCTCCACAGAATCCCCCCGGTTCTGGGACCCGCATGGCCCTATTTTAAGCCGGATTTAAGGGCTTTTTTCGGGGTTAAAACCTCCAGGGACTCCCCTTGGTTCTGGGACCTGTCATTGCTCTTTTTCAAGACAAATTTCATGCGCTCTCTCCCGGGGAGAAATGCGCCCACCCTTATTCTTTGAGAATATGTGTGCACTTGTTTTCAACTCCTGGTGGGTTCCATAACCTGAGATTCCACTCACGTCATGGGGACTGGTTTTACGTGGTGGGGCCCGAACACCGGACCCCACTGGTCAAGCTTAATAATCAATGGGTAATGCTTTTCTAACGGTCCTTATGCAGTCTCTGTAAAATATGGAAAGGGACCCCTGGAGGTTTACTTTCCTGAAAAAAGTGTGTTATGTGTCGGAACCCTGGTGGTGGGTTGCGGGATATCAAGGAGGGGCACACTGGGGCAATTTCAGTCCAGCAGGCTGGAGCCAATCATGGAGCAGCACAACAGAGGAAATCAGGTGTCAGGCTAGAAAAAGGTGCAAGTGTGTGGTTCATTAGGCTGCAAGAAATCATGGAGGAGCACACTGAAGCGCACGCTTACAAACCACTGGTAAGTGCTGACTACAAGTCATGACTTCAAATTGTTATATAGTAATGATTACAAATTATTTGTTGTTTGTGCAGCTTAGTCAAGAGTCCCTAATTGATGAAGTCGACTCAGATTCTGACGATTTAACTGTCAAGAAGAAACCTGTAAAAAAGTATGGAAAAAGAAAAATCAAAAACACTTTTCTTCAAGACTCGGAAAGTGACGAACCAAAGGCAAATAAGATTGTTATCATGCAGCTGCAAAAGAAGAAAAATGGGGGGCGAGTATACAGCAAGAGACACTTCTGCCTCTACTGTTCAATGTCCTGCCACAAAATGTCCCGTCATTTTGACTAGAAAACATGGAAATGAAAGTGACGTAGCCAGAGCATTGGCTCTACCTGTGAAATCTAAAGCACGTAAACTTCAGTTTGATTTGATCAGGAATAGTGGAAACCGTGAGCACAATTTTGAGGTTTTAAAGGCCGGCATTGGAACTTTAGTCCCAGCTAAACAGCCAAATTCCCCAGTTAAATCCAGTGAGTTTTTGCACTGTATAGACTGTGGGGCATTGCTTAAGCGAAAGTCGCTGTGGAGGCATGTGGCCAGGTGCCGGCTTTCACAGAAAGATGCCCAGGCTAAACCAGGTAGAAGTAGGGTCCAGTCCCTCTGCTCCCTAGCCCAGCCTGTACCGGAGGGCATCAGCAAAAAGCTGTGGTCTTTAATTTCGGCAATGCATCAGGATGAGGTCACGGGTGTTGTCAAAGCAGAAAAGGGGATTCTGATACTCGGAGAGCACCTGTACTTAAAACACGGGCATGATAAGACAAAGCATGATTACATTAGGCAGAAAATGAGAGAAGTCGGTAGGTTAATTAACGAAGCAAAAACCGCAGGGAAACTGAAAACAATTAAGGATTTCTTTATTCCTTCCAACTTTAACCATGTGATTGATGCAGTCAGGTCTGTGGCTGGATATGATGAGGAAACAAATCAATACAAGACTCCATCCTTGGCCCTCAAACTCGGCCATAGCCTCAGAAAGCTAGCAGATATTCTTGAATGTGACTCAAAAATGGAGCATTGTGTTGATGAACTATTTATTAAAAACCTCCAACGAAGCCGGCTGCTTTTTGAGAAGAGGTGGGACGTCTGTGTTTCTTCTGCTGCCCTACAGACCCTCCGGCAAGCCAAGTGGAACACTCCGGACCTGCTCCCTCTGACTGAGGACGTTAGAGCCATGCATGCACATATTGAGGTATGTCGACCTGAATATGTGCAAACCCTAATAAGTGAGCAAACGTCTAAGCATTGGTCTAAACTGGCAGTTTTGACTCTTTGTGAGGTCATCATTTTCAATCGAAGAAGGGAAGGTGAGGTTTCAAAGATGCCACTGACAGCCTTTACCTTAAGAAGTAAGACTGGGATCCATTCTGACATTGCTCTGGGACTGTCCCAACTTGAGAAAAAGCTGTGTCAGCATTTTCAACGCATTGAAATTAAAGGGAAAAGAAGTCGGAAAGTGCCGGTTCTTTTGACTCCTGAAATGATTGCTTCGATGGAGGTGCTGGTGGAGAACAGAAGGGCCTGTTCCATCTCTGACCATAACCCATACTTCTTTTCCCGCCCGGGCGCAGACACCCACATCAGGGGATCAGACTCCCTACGCCAGGTAGCCAAAGAATGTGGTGCGGTGCATCCAGAGATGCTATCCTCAACCAAACTTAGAAAGCACATAGCTACTATGTCTACAGTTCTCAATATGAAAGAGAATGAGATGGACATACTTGCCAACTTCCTCGGCCATGACATTCGCATCCACAGGCAATATTACAGACTACCAGAGGGGACACTGGAGCCTGGCCAAAATCAGCAAAGTGTTGATGGCCATGGAGCAGGGAAGAGTGACGGAATTCGAAGGAAAGAGCCTCGACCAGATACAAATTGAGCCTGAAGGTAATTCTTGATATTATTAAAATATGTATGATTTTTTTCCCCTAAAGGCCACTTGTATTTTTATTTTCTGTGCGACAGGGAGAGCAGTAGGATCCTCTCTACAAACGGACGGGCTAAAAGAAACTTCAAGCGGTGAGTCTAAGCATTGGTCTAAACTGGCAGTTTTGACTCTTTGTGAGGTCATCATTTTCAATCGAAGAAGGGAAGGTGAGGTTTCAAAGATTAGCCACTGACAGCCTTTACCTTAAGAAGTAAGACTGGGATCCATTCTGACATTGCTCTGGGACTGTCCCAACTTGAGAAAAAGCTGTGTCAGCATTTTCAACGCATTGAAATTAAAGGGAAAAGAAGTCGGAAAGTGCCGGTTCTTTTGACTCCTGAAATGATTGCTTCGATGGAGGTGCTGGTGGAGAACAGAAGGGCCTGTTCCATCTCTGACCATAACCCATACTTCTTTTCCCGCCCGGGCGCAGACACCCACATCAGGGGATCAGACTCCCTACGCCAGGTAGCCAAAGAATGTGGTGCGGTGCATCCAGAGATGCTATCCTCAACCAAACTTAGAAAGCACATAGCTACTATGTCTACAGTTCTCAATATGAAAGAGAATGAGATGGACATACTTGCCAACTTCCTCGGCCATGACATTCGCATCCACAGGCAATATTACAGACTACCAGAGGGGACACTGGAGCTGGCCAAAATCAGCAAAGTGTTGATGGCCATGGAGCAGGGAAGAGTGACGGAATTCGAAGGAAAGAGCCTCGACCAGATACAAATTGAGCCTGAAGGTAATTCTTGATATTATTAAAATATGTATGATTTTTTTCCCCTAAAGGCCACTTGTATTTTTATTTTCTGTGCGACAGGGAGAGCAGTAGAGATCCTCTCACAAACGGACGGGCTAAAAGAAACTTCAAGCGGAGAACCTTCAACCATTCATCCAGATGCACCCCATGGTAGTGGCAGTGCCCCTTCTGGTAAGTGTACCAGGTGGGGGATTACAGCCAGGCTGCTTGGTCCTCACCCTGGGAGTGTATATTGCTAATATATTTTTATTTCTCTCCCTAGAACGTGTAAGAAAGCCATGGTCTGCATCTGAGGTGAAGGCTGTGGAGAAGACCATGACACCTTTCATACAGACTGGAAAGGTCCCTGGGAAGTCTCACTGCCTGGCCTGCATTAATGCCTCACCAGATGACCTTAGACATCGGACATGGAGTGGCATTAAATTCTATGTCAAAAATAGAATCACTGCAATTCGAAAACAAAATCTAAAATAAAATTCCTTTAAAATAGTTGTTTGGTTTCTATTGACTGTTTTGTATTACTTAAAGTCTTGGTAAAAAAAGATTATGTCTATGGGTCCCATTCTGAACGGCCCTGTCAAAGGGACCCACCAGGTAACAAAAACGTGTATGTGTGTGTGTGTGTGTGTGTGTGTGTGTGTGTGTGTGTGTGTGTGTGTGTGTGTGTGTGTGTGTGTGTGTGTGTGTGTGTGGAACTGATATTGGAATGTAACTTAAGTTATCATTTTGGTAAATCGTATGTGGCTATGTGCTGAATGCTCTGTATTGTAATTCACTTTAGCTCCAGGAAGACACCGGGAGGTCTGGGGAGCTCATATGCTAAGTGTCTTTTGTTGTGTTGGTTTCTTCCTTTCCCATCTGCATACGAAGGTGTGTCTTGTTCTACCAAAAGGGGCTTGCAGACTGTGAATCTTCAGACTTGTCCTGAGAGAGGCTAGGGTCTGTGCCTTGCCTCTGTCAGGACATTCTCCTTGTACAATGTAACAAGTAAAAGATTAACTTTGTCTCTTTGTTGTGTGAGATTTCATCAGGTTCAACTGTAGATGAAACAGCATTATCAGGAACAGTACATTGTGCAACATTATGATTAAAAAGTAAAATATAACACAAAAAATAAATACATTTTAAAAAGTCAGATAATAAGCATAATACTAAAACATGGGAGTTATCAAAAAAACAGGTCTGTGAGAACTGCTACAGCTAACATCAAATTCACATGTTTGGATGTGATCAGCTGGAGGTAGTTTTGTGTGTAGTGAGCTCTCTCAAAACTTTACAGTGTGTTTTTATTTTTGTGTTAAGTGTTATGTGAATTACACAGTTATTACTGATTTTTTTTGCAGGTTTTATTATTTTATAACTGTTTTTTAGTCCTGCTCTTTGATTTGTCGTGCCGCTTTGGTCCTCCAGCCACTCCCATGTTTTTATTTCTTCTTCGTGTGCCCCCTGTCCTCCACTATACAGTAAATTCAGGGTTTTCCCGCTGCCTCTTTCCTTTGAAATCTCGTGTCAGGGAAGAGGTCAGTCACTTTATGTCTCAAAATATCTATTCTAATTATGATTTTGAAGTTATTTACGCTTTGTGTGACTTTTTAGTTTAGGCTGTGACTGATGCGGAGGCACATGTTCATAGGATTTTCATTTTGTGACCAGATAAAAGAACGCCTCGAAATCTTGTCTCCCGTGTGTTCCTCTGCACCACAACACAAAACAACACAACGCAGAGTGGAGAAAATCAGACCCGCTACACTACTTTCTACTGTCCTTCATGTTTAATCAAAAATGTTCTCTCAAATAACCAATTGCTTTGTAAATACTGGTCTTGCTGTTTCTCTCTAAAGTGTCATTAAATCTTTCCTCCAGCCACTGATCGTACTGTATTTCCATGAAAAGTGCCCCAAAAACCACCGGGGATGGCGTCATCTTACATCATACACATGAAATTCAGTTTTATACTTCAGTTTTGCCAATGGTACACTGAATCCCTGCTTAAATGTTCACTCAAAGTTTGGAGGGTGAAAGAATTTGCATACGCCAGTCAAGAGTTTTCCCATGGGGAGCCTTCTCACATGAAGAGAAGAGCTCATCCCCAGAGAGCAGACTGTTCCACTGGTCCAACGCATCCGCACTGCTGCCCCAACGGGAGCTGCAAAAGTGACCCTCCCAGGAACAATAAAAAGTGGTGTGAATGATTTTTAAACATTTATCACATTTGTTTTGCGCTATATTTTCTTTTCTTAATGAGTGGCTCTGTACAAAACAACATTACTAATTCATTTTAACTCCATATTTCACAGTAATTGCTCAGAGAGAGATTAAAAGTAAGGAATCGCAATCGTAAACGGAGCAGCTGCCACCACTAAATAAAGATATAAAATCCACCATTATCCCATTCTAAAATCAATCCATTATTCTTGTGTTAAATGCGCTGCTTTGCTTTGTTTCTGTAAATTATTATGAGTGGATGTGTGTGATAATTTGTTTGGCTGGTCTAAATCACTCCTATTGCTTTTATTCCTTCTCGTGTTTGTGGTCCTGCATTCTCAGGCTTGGTATTGACTCAAACTCAAAATGCATGAAGAATGTGAAGTTAATTATAGATATAGGACAATTCAGTTGTGACAATTTTGCCGAAAGACCTCTTTTACCAATTGTTACTGGCATTTTTACGTATGTTGGCGGGCTCTAGGTTTTATTTTGGCCTGGATAGATGACAGTAAACACACTCACTTTAACACATTCCACAAAAAGTGTTGATAACTGCGACTAGAAGAACCTTAAAGGAGACGTATGATGCACAATCTCCTTTTGATCTTTTGACCCTTTTCCAAACAGTGTGGGCGGTTCCCGGCTCAAAAAGGTTCATAAACACATGCACTGACATACCGCAATGTCCCTCCTTGACGGTGGGGGTGTACCCGGAAAGAGAATTACCCAAAGCTTTTGTTGGGCGCCTTCTTTTCTCTCAAAAACGTCGGTACAGGATGGACCAAAAGTCGCTCTTGGTCCAACACTATGCTCCAGATGCTGTCGATGCTGAGGGGAATTTAAAAATTTTTGGGCCAGTCTAGTTTAGCCGCTGTAGACTTTTGAATACACTCGTTAAATGAATAGATCCATCCACAGTTATATATCAGGAAATTCTGGTGCAATCATGTGACTCTGCCCCTTCTGTCTAAAAGCTTCTGTCTCAGGCCTATGATAATATGATAATAGTGTGTTGTCATTGTACCAGTATGACATCATGCACAGAGCGGTTTTCTAACCGTTAAGATAAAAGTATTGTATAATAACATTTCAATATATATATGTAAACTTTTATTCATACTTTCAAAAGAAAAACAAAAGTGGATTGTCAAAAGAAAAAATCTACAAAATCTTTAAAATCGTCTGTCATTTAAATGTATAAACCTCCTGTTAATTTAACTTGCATAATATTTGTTATGGCTCAAAAGTTACATCTAGAACCAAGGGGACAAACTTGAAACCAAAGTTAAAACATTGAACACTGATTCAGAGTGTGTTTCCGTGGGCTATGTTTTGAGTGTGACACACAGGCTACTTACTCAGTGATTAGCTGATGTCTCCTGCAGTCATGCTGCAGTCACAGGCTGCTCCGTGCTGGAGCTGGCCTACTTATGGCCTGACTGAAATCTAATGAAATGTTTTAATGAGCAGTCTGTACGACCGCCTCTGGAGGAAACAAGTCATCTCACAAGAAACCTCTGTCTGTTTGTTGGCTACAAATGTCGTTCGCATTTTGAGTCTGCAAATAACCGATGTTTTCGTATATGCAGACATTGGGCTGGGGAAGGAGAAATCAAAAGGCGACATATGTGAGGTTCATGTTTTCAGTGACACTCTATTTTAATTGTTTAATCTATTCTTAAACCTAAACATGGGTCACAGGAGAGGCACAAATCAGTGATCCTTCTGGGAGCACTTATGTTTGCATTGCTGCAGTATTAAACTCCCATTTACACATCATTCCAACATGAGTTTGATGTTTTATGTAACTTAGTGCCGTGGCTGTGCCCCATGGTGAGGCACGAGTCCTGCCAGTGTCCCCACGTTGGCGAGTTCCTGGGTGATGTGTGATCAGCTGTCATGGCGGCTCACCGAGCGGCACCAAGCGTGGTACGGTGCGAGGGGAGAGGTTCCAGTGATCATTTTTGACATTTCAAATGTTCAAAATTGATAACTATGATGGACAGATCTAGGCTGTTGAAGAGAATAGTGCAGGTTTACACGATCATCAACAAGTCCAGGCCACTTTAGTCCAGAGAAAGGCTCCTTATAAAGTGTATTGTTATCATTATATTATCTAACTCCTTCATCCTCTCTTCCTCCATCACCATGTGGCGCTGAAGCCGCAGTCATCCGTCGCTCCAGGACTTGTACTCCGCCAGAGCTTGAGGGCGTCCGGGTCGGGTCGCAGCTGACCCTGTCATACTGCACAATGAACATACAAGCCACTCCCCTCAGAGAGGAGACCAGAACATCTGGACCAGAACATTCCCAAGAACAGTTCCTTCCCTTTTTGGACTCCCTTTAGAACTCGTAGTAACTCAGGACACTATAACTGGATTAACTGCACCAAGGTTTTTTTAAATAATGTGTTTCTTATTTTAACTATATTTGTACCTTTCTGTTATTTGTTGCTGCACCATAATGCCCAACACAAACCACTAGTTTGTGAATTTCTTGTTCACCGACAATAACAATAAAAGATTCATTTTCAAAAGAAACAAGCTAAAAAAATGTATCTGCCTCATGTTTGAGTTTTATTTGCTCAAATTCATTGTGACTGTGGGAAAACAAGGATAAAACAAATTCCTCAATTCATCTCTGAAGAAAAACATCCTAATCTCAAACTTCAGGTGTATTATTATTATTAAAAGCATGTCCCTCTTTTCTATTGCTGCTCTGCCGTGTTATTTCAGTTTTAAAATGTTTTCTCCATCATGTCTCTCCCCGTGGAGAGCAGGGCCATATAAGTAAAGGCACTCTTATCCCTGCTCTGACGAGGAGATAAGAATAGGAATTACAGAGGCATTCACTGGAGAGGAAAAATAAAAAAGGAGAGATGGGTGGATCGGGGTGAGTTTGAGTGAAGGTAAGAAAAGGAAGCACAAAAACATAAGCGCAGAAATAGGGACATTGAAGCTGCTGCCACGGCGCTTTGGGCATTCCCGAGAACGGACTGAATATCTTTTTTATACGGTGTCAAGTTTACACAAGCGTGACTAATGGTGACAGGAAATGGCTTTTAACAGTTCATCCCAGGACAAGGAAATTAGTTCACTTCTGATGGACTCAGATTCTGAATGCCGTTTATTTATCCTTATTTTCTTATGAGTTGGTTGTATATGTAGCTTGGTCTTACCATGTGTACGTAAACTCTGGTCCATGATCATCTCCTGCATGTACGTCTGGGTCTTACCATGTGTAAACTCTGGTCCATGATCATTTCCTACATGTACGTCTGGGTCTGATCTTAGTGGCTGCAGCTTCCTCGGTTGAATCCCCTCCGACCAATCAGCGAGCGGGGGAGGCGGGTGTTGTAGGTCTGTGTTGGTGACGTCAAGAGTTTGCGATGAATTTGCTGGTTGTAGTTTGGCAATGGCTGCAATCGTGATAGTAAAGTTCAATCCAAATATCACGAAAATGAAGTCGGAGTAAAAGAACTACAGGTGTAAATTAGCACTGCTGCTATAACCTAGTACAATGCATCTCTCCTTCTGGCTAATGTTTATTGTACACTGTCCCTGTAAAAATAAAAACCATACCATACCAATGTTTAGCTGAAGTAATTGCTGCAAAGACATTGTGGCTCTACTCACCACGGGCTCCGTCAGTGGCAAAGGAGTGGAGCATTACATACGTCACGGTAAACTCAGATCCAATCGTTTCAATCTGCAAAAGGAGTTAACCCCTCCCACCTGTTAACGGAGTCAATGAAGCAAATCCAGATCCTTACGAAATGAAACTAGTACGGTGGTGTGGTGAGACCAGGCTTTTAGATGAGCAATCATGTGCAACCCACAGTATTTTTTGTGGCCAAATGTGATTGAAAAGCATCATGATAAAACCAATTACAGGGCTTAAGTGAAAGTTCAGGCCACCTCCGCCATCTGCGAGCTCCATGAAGCCAAATAGAGAAGTACTCATAGACAAAGTTTGGCTCCAACATGCACTGGCTTCTATTAACTTATATTAGAAAGAAAGCCCATTTTAATCTGTAATTCACTTCAATACAATTTATTTTAGTACAACCCCAAAACCACAACAGCCGTCATCTCTGAGGACTTTACAAAGTTGTCAACAAATGATCAGAGAATCAAACAGTACGAACACAGAAAATGCAATAATAACAAACACATAAAAGGCTCTGGTCCTGAAACGTCCCGGAACAACAGTGTCCTTAGACCGTCCTGCATCGGAGCAAAACATCTCGAGGACGTCCACATTGAGAGAGTTAGCCTCACAGAAGGACAGGACTGAGGCTGAGGTGTAGGACTGAGGCTGTAGTGTAGGACTGAGGCTGAGGTGTAGGGCTGAGGCTGAGGTGTAGGGCTGAGGCTGAGGTGTAGGACTGAGGCTGAGGTGTAGGGCTGAGGCTGAGGTGTAGGGCTGAGGCTGAGGTGTAGGGCTGAGGCTGAGGTGTAGGACTGAGGCTGAGGTGTAGGGCTGAGGCTGTGGTGTAGGACTGAGGCTGTGGTGTAGGACTGAGGCTGAGGGGTAGGACTGAGGCTGAGGTGTAGGGCTGAGGCTGAGGTGTAGGACTGAGGCTGTAGTGTAGGGCTGAGGCTGAGGTGTAGGACTGAGGCTGAGGTGTAGGGCTGAGGCTGAGGTGTAGGGCTGAGGTGTAGGACTGAGGCTGAGGTGTAGGACTGAGGCCTCGGTGTAGGGCTGAGGCTGAGGTGTAGGGCTGAGGCTGAGGTGTAGGGCTGAGGCTGAGGTGTAGGACTGAGGCTGAGGTGTAGGGCTGAGGCTGTGGTGTAGGACTGAGGCTGTGGTGTAGGACTGAGGCTGAGGTGTAGGACTGAGGCTGAGGTGTAGGGCTGAGGCTGAGGTGTAGGACTGAGGCTGTAGTGTAGGACTGAGGCTGAGGTGTAGGGCTGAGGCTGTGGTGTAGGACTGAGGCTGTGGTGTAGGACTGAGGCTGAGGTGTAGGACTGAGGCTGAGGTGTAGGGCTGAGGCTGAGGTGTAGGACTGAGGCTGAGGTGTAGGACTGAGGCTGTAGTGTAGGACTGAGGCTGAGGTGTAGGACTGAGGCTGAGGTGTAGGACTGAGGCTGAGGTGTAGGGCTGAGGCTGAGGTGTAGGGCTGAGGTGTAGGACTGAGGCTGAGGTGTAGGACTGAGGCCTCGGTGTAGGACTGAGGCTGAGGTGTAGGGCTGAGGCTGAGGTGTAGGGCTGAGGCTGAGGTGTAGGGCTGAGGCTGAGGTGTAGGACTGAGGCTGAGGTGTAGGGCTGAGGTGTAGGACTGAGGCTGAGGTGTAGGGCTGAGGCTGAGGTGTAGGGCTGAGGCTGAGGTGTAGGACTGAGGCTGAGGTGTAGGGCTGAGGCTGTAGTGTAGGACTGAGGCTGAGGTGTAGGACTGAGGCTGAGGTGTAGGGCTGAGGCTGAGGTGTAGGGCTGAGGCTGAGGTGTAGGGCTGAGGTGTAGAACTGAGGCTGAGGTGTAGGACTGAGGCTGAGGTGTAGGACTGAGGCTGAGGTGTAGGGCTGAGGCTGTGGTGTAGGACTGAGGCTGTGGTGTAGGACTGAGGCTGAGGTGTAGGGCTGAGGCTGAGGTGTAGGACTGAGGCTGAGGTGTAGTACTGAGGCTGAGGTGTAGGGCTTAGGCTGAGGTGTAGGGCTGAGGCTGAGGTGTAGGGCTGAGGTGTAGAACTGAGGCTGAGGTGTAGGACTGAGGCTGAGGTGTAGGGCTGAGGCTGAGGTGTAGGGCTGAGGCTGAGGTGTAGGGCTGAGGCTCAGGTGTAGGACTGAGGCTGTAGTGTAGGACTGAGGCTGAGGTGTAGGGCTGAGGTGTAGGACTGTGGCTGAGGTGTAGGGCTGAGGCTGAGGTGTAGGGCTGAGGCTGAGGTGTAGGGCTGAGGCTGAGGTGTAGGACTGAGGCTGAGGTGTAGGACTGAGGCTGAGGTGTAGGGCTGAGGCTGAGGTGTAGGACTGAGGCTGTAGTGTAGGACTGAGGCTGAGGTGTAGGACTGAGGCTGAGGTGTAGGGCTGAGGCTGAGGTGTAGGGCTGAGGTGTAGACCTGAGGCTGAGGTGTAGGGCTGAGGCTGAGGGTTAGGACTGAGGCTGAGGTGTAGGACTGAGGCTGAGGTGTAGGGCTGAGGCTGAGGTGTAGGGCTGAGGCTGAGGTGTAGGGCTGAGGCTGAGGTGTAGGGCTGAGGCTGAGGTGTAGGACTGAGGCTGTAGTGTAGGACTGAGGTTGAGGTGTAGGACTGAGGCTGAGGTGTAGGACTGAGGCTGAGGTGTAGGACTGAGGCTGTAGTGTAGGACTGAGGCTGAGGTGTAGGGCTGAGGCTGAGGTGTAGGACTGAGGCTGAGGTGTAGGGCTGAGGCTGAGGTGTAGGACTGAGGCTGTAGTGTAGGACTGAGGCTGAGGTGTAGGACTGAGGCTGAGGTGTAGGACTGAGGCTGAGGTGTAGGACTGAGGCTGTAGTGTAGGACTGAGGCTGAGGTGTAGGGCTGAGGCTGAGGGTTAGGACTGAGGCTGAGGTGTAGGACTGAGGCTGAGGTGTAGGACTGAGGCTGAGGTGTAGGACTGAGGCTGTAGTGTAGGACTGAGGCTGAGGTGTAGGGCTGAGGTGTAGGACTGAGGCTGAGGTGTAGGGCTGAGGCTGAGGTGTAGGACTGAGGCTGAGGTGTAGGGCTGAGGCTGAGGGTTAGGACTGAGGCTGAGGTGTAGGACTGAGGCTGAGGTGTAGGACTGAGGCTGAGGTGTAGGGCTGAGGCTGAGGTGTAGGACTGAGGCTGAGGTGTAGGACTGAGGCTGTAGTGTAGGACTGAGGCTGAGGTGTAGGACTGAGGCTGAGGTGTAGGGCTGAGGCTGAGGTGTAGGACTGAGGCTGAGGTGTAGGACTGAGGCTGTAGTGTAGGACTGAGGCTGAGGTGTAGGGCTGAGGTGTAGGACTGAGGCTGAGGTGTAGGGCTGAGGCTGAGGTGTAGGACTGAGGCTGAGGTGTAGGGCTGAGGCTGAGGTTTAGGACTGAGGCTGAGGTGTAGGACTGAGGCTGTAGTGTAGGACTGAGGCTGAGGTGTAGGACTGAGGCTGAGGTGTAGGGCTGAGGCTGTGGTGTAGGACTGAGGCTGTGGTGTAGGACTGAGGCTGAGGTGTAGGACTGAGGCTGAGGTGTAGGGCTGAGGCTGAGGTGTAGGACTGAGGCTGAGGTGTAGGGCTGAGGCTGAGGTGTAGGACTGAGGCTGTAGTGTAGGACTGAGGCTGAGGTGTAGGGCTGAGGCTGAGGTGTAGGACTGAGGCTGAGGTGTAGGGCTGAGGCTGAGGTGTAGGGCTGAGGCTGAGGTGTAGGGCTGAGGCTGAGGTGTAGGACAGGCTGAGGTGTAGGACTGAGGCTGAGGTGTAGGACTGAGGCTGAGGTGTAGGGCTGAGGCTGAGGTGTAGGACTGAGGCTGAGGTGTAGGGCTGAGGCTGAGGTGTAGGACTGAGGCTGAGGTGTAGGACTGAGGCTGAGGTGTAGGACTGAGGCTGAGGTGTAGGACTGAGGCTGAGGTGTAGGACTGAGGCTGAGGTGTAGGACTGAGGCTGAGGTGTAGGGCTGAGGCTGAGGTGTAGGACTGAGGCTGTAGTGTAGGACTGAGGCTGAGGTGTAGGACTGAGGCTGTAGTGTAGGACTGAGGCTAAGGTGTAGGACTGAGGCTGAGGTGTAGGACTGAGGCTGAGGCGTAGGACTGAGGCTGAGGTGTAGGGCTGAAGCTGAGGTGTAGGACTGAGGCTGAGGTGTAGGACTGAGGCTGTAGTGTAGGACTGAGGCTGAGGTGTAGGGCTGAGGCTGAGGTGTAGGACTGAGGCTGAGGTGTAGGACTGAGGCTGAGGTGTAGGGCTGAGGCTGAGGTGTAGGACTGAGGCTGAGGTGTAGGACTGAGGCTGAGGTGTAGGGCTGAGGCTGAGGTGTAGGACTGAGGCTGAGGTGTAGGGCTGAGGCTGAGGTGTAGGACTGAGGCTGTAGTCTAGGACTGAGGCTGAGGTGTAGGACTGAGGCTGTAGTGTAGGACTGAGGCTGAGGTGTAGGACTGAGGCTGAGGTGTAGGACTGAGGCTGTAGTGTAGGACTGAGGCTGAGGTGTAGTACTGAGGCTGAGGTGTAGGGCTGAGGCTGAGGTGTAGGACTGAGGCTGAGGTGTAGGACTGAGGCTGTAGTGTAGGACTGAGGCTGAGGTGTAGGGCTGAGGCTGAGGTGTAGGACTGAGGCTGAGGTGTAGGGCTGAGGCTGAGGTGTAGGACTGAGGCTGAGGTGTAGGACTGAGGCTGTAGTGTAGGGCTGAGGCTGTAGTGTAGGACTGAGGCTGAGGTGTAGGACTGAGGCTGAAGTGTAGGACTGAGGCTGAGGTGTAGGACTGAGGCTGAGGTGTAGGACTGAGGCTGAGGCTGAGGTGTAGGACTGAGGCTGAGGTGTAGGGCTGAGGCTGAGGTGTAGGACTGAGGCTGAGGTGTAGGACTGAGGCTGAGGTGTAGGACTGAGGCTGTAGTGTAGGACTGAGGCTGAGGTGTAGGACTGAGGCTGAGGCTGAGGTGTAGGGCTGAGGCTGAGGTGTAGGACTGAGGCTGAGGTGTAGGACTGAGGCTGAGGTGTAGGGCTGAGGCTGAGGTGTAGGACTGAGGCTGAGGTGTAGGACTGAGGCTGTAGTGTAGGACTGAGGCTGAGGTGTAGGACTGAGGCTGAGGTGTAGGACTGAGGCTGAGGTGTAGGACTGAGGCTGTAGTGTAGGACTGAGGCTGAGGTGTAGGGCTGAGGCTGTAGTGTAGGACTGAGGCTGTAGTGTAGGACTGAGGCTGAGGTGTAGGACTGAGGCTGAGGTGTAGGACTGAGGCTGTGGTGTAGGACTGAGGCTGTGGTGTAGGACTGAGGCTGAGGTGTAGGACTGAGGCTGAGGTGTAGGACTGAGGCTGAGGTGTAGGGCTGAGGCTGAGGTGTAGGGCTGAGGCTGAGGTGTAGGGCTGAGGCTGAGGTGTAGGGCTGAAGGGGCAAGACTGTCTATGTTCTATTGATTTTCTTCCAAATTTGGCAAACTATTGGTGACATCAGCCCATGATCCTGCCACTGTCTCACTGCAGCGGTGAAGGTAAAAGTGCCATGTATTTTGGGGACGAGGGGTTATAGAGGATTTCCAATTCTGGTGAGAGACATTTTTGGGGAAGCAAATTAATGACATTATTTTATGCTCTGATCAGCAGTTCTGATTGGTCAAAGCGCGGCCGAGCCCCTCTTTGCACGTGCATAAGAGCCAGACACGCATATTTGGCGCAATGCATCATGGGAGCTCGTCCACTGCACAGAACGATGGCCGAGTTCCGCTAATCTTTCTGTCTCCGTGAAGTCCCATGCACTACTGAGCACAAGCCATTCATTTGAATAGGGCGCCATCTTGGATCACTGGGGCTAGTTCAAGCATCACAAGTTTTCCATTCACTTCCATTATACGTTTTGAACCAGGCCTGAGTGTGACCAGAAGTCCATATTTGGTATACAGTATCATCAGGTGTCCCATTACTGTGCACTTCCACTGCCAACAGAAAAGTAAATCTATCAACACGTCACTTCTGATTAAACACACAATCGCCACATTATCTGCAGTCGGACTTTGACGATTGAAAGAAAGCAGTATTATAAAAGTTTGGACCTCCATCACGCTGCCCTTATCGTCCACAGCACTTACATCAGCACAGAGTGACCCTGAGCGATTACCGGCCGCTTTATAAATGTTGATGTTCTTCCACGGACGGAACATTCTGCCAAAGAACATAGCGTTTCAAAGACACTGGTTTTGTTTGCGACTGGTTTGAAAGAAAAGAGCAATGTTTCCCTGAAGGACAATGACCAGGGAACACGCCATACTTTTCTCTACTTTAATATATTCCTGGAGGCACATTCACGAGCGATGTCGGAAGATGGATTTCATTCTCAACACATTGCAATATAGTCAAGGATCCAGAGACAAACCATTGTTTTGATCAATAGTTATTCTATAGGCAGAGAGTGGTTGTATTGTTTTGAATTTTATATTTTTATCTCTCTTTTTCATGTACTGTGATTATTTATGATTGCCTTGTGTATGAATTGTGCTATACAAAAAAACTTGCCTTGCCTATTGCATGAAAGTAAATTGCTATAGAAGGCCCTATAGTATTAGCATCCATAACATTTCTGCCTACATTTCTATTTCCAGCTCCCAAGAGTCCATGAGCTCAAGCGCTGACGTACTTGTAGTCTGACTCCTTGCTGGTGGGGGTGTACCCGGAAACAGAATTATCCAACGTATTTTCACGACAACTATTTTCCACCCAAAACTGTCTTTACAGGATGATCCAAAAGTCGCGCTTGGTCCAAAGCTACATTCCAGATGCTGTCAATGCTAAGGGGAATATTCTTTCTTTTATTCTAGTCTAGTTATAGCCTGGCCGTACCACACCATAGTACAAATCACATTTCGTACTAAGGTCTGGAGGTACTCCATTGAGCTCTGTTAACAGGTGGGAGAGGTTACCTTCTTTTGCAGATTGAAACGATTGGATCTGAGTTTACAGTGATGTATGTAATGCGCCCGAGTGAGTGACATATAGCATTTAGCCTAGCCATCTCCTTTGCCGCTAACAGAGCCTGTGTAGCGCCACAATTTTTGCCAGAGATTACATTTGCTAAACATTCCTCTTGCTCCGGCTTCAATTTCTTGATAGAACCAGACCAGATTACTTTACTATCGCATTCTTCACCATTGCCAAACTACAACCTGCCAGTTCGGCGCAAACTCTTGAAGTCACCCACAATTAGCTACAACACCCGCCTCCCGCGCTCTCTGATTGGTCGGATGGAATTCAACCGATTGTAATCGCTAACACAGGGACTAGACCCAGACGTTGCTTGCATGAAATGATGATTGAGCGGAGTGTACGGATGGATAAGGCCAGGCTAGTCTAGTTAAGATGCTGTGGACTTTTGAATGCCTTCGTTAAATGAATGGGGCTCATGCCGTCTTATGCATGCGCAAATGCGTTTTTTTATCACATATTCCTGCGTGAGAGGCTGACTACGGCCATTTTTAAAAGAACGGCAGGAGGGAAAAGACACATGACACATACACGGCGGAGATAGGCGCCACTACATCAGTAATATTTAAAGTCTATGGGAAAAACACAGATTTTTGAAACGTGAAATATGAAAATGAGAAATTGGCTTTTCATTGGTTATAATTACCACTGCGTTTACTTCATTGGACTAATGCAAAAAATATCTTCAATGTAACTGAATGGGAACGTGAAAATTCAACACATCTGTGTGTTCTAAACTCTGGAGACATTGGAGAAACTGTCTTTGCACAATTTTGTAAATATTGTATGTTTTTGCATTTTTGTGTGTGTCTGAGTAAAAAAAAAAAAAACAATACAATAAATAAAATAAAAGGAACTAAATAAATAAAATAAATCCAAAAAATTAACTACATTAATTGATATAATCAATTAATTCAAAACATTAAATAAATTCAAAAAAAAATAAAAAAATGAAATGAACTACATTAATTTAAACAAAATCAATAAAATGATCAAAATAAATAAAAAATGAACTAAATTAAAATAAATTAAAAACATTAAATAAATAAAATAAAAATAAAAGGAACTAAATAAATAGAATAAATCCATAAAATGAACAAAACAAAAAGAAATAAAAATACATAAAATATATAAAATGTTATTTATTGATTAAACAAAATTATTAAATATTTATTTATTAAATCAAATAGAAATCTTCACACCGGCTGCATACTAAGCTTACCTAGAGGTGACTTTTGGCTCATTTCCAGTCTAAAGCGGTCTAAAGACAGCCATGATGAGTGGCTGTTTCTACCTTCCGTCATCGCTGTGTGTGTATCTGAACTCTGAACATTGTAAAGCGCTTTGGGTGACCTTGGTCTGTAAAATGCGCTATATAAATAAACGTTACTTACTTACTTACTTAGTATACCTATCCCGACAAACCGAGGCCTCCGCTGTTATGAGGTCACGGCTTTAAACGCTTTTCTTTTTCAATAGTTTTCCGACTAATTTGTTTGGGGGTGATAGAGACATGGAAACGCTAATGTCTCCTCTGAGCGTGTGTCTGTCCTTTTACTGGAACTGAGAACAAACCAACAGAACAAGTGTGGCAACGGCAATAAAAATAAAGCACTGTTCTTTTCTTCAATCTAATATTGCCGGTGTTATCATCTTTCTCCATTTGGCCGCTCATTTCTCCCACCGCCCGATCAGTGAACGGAGGCTGCTGAGGCTGAGCACGATATTACAGGGAATATAAACACTGTCCTAAAGAAGACGAATACCTCTGCACCGTCTCCCAGCTCTGAGGATGCCAGGCCGGGCTCTCGGAAATCAATATTAGATCGTAAATGCCCACATGTGCTTTGAATAAGATGACTTTCTTGTGTCCTTGTTTGTTCTCTGCTCCAAGAACTATCTCACTGTGTTTTTAATGAGACAAAACCGCTTAATTATTATGAACAATATATAGATATGAGTGCGTTCACCGTAAAGTGGCAATTCAAATATCCGGACTTTATAAGGTTATAACTAAAAAACTAAAATTACTCGCATAGATTGTAAAAAAAGAGTTCAAACACAAACATATTAAAGAGATAGTGGGGATAAAATCATAAGGAAAGATGGATGAATACATTTTTGGCGACATTTTAAACAATCAAATCAACTCTGATTGGATCATTCAACTGTGACTCAGTGACATAGAAAATAAAATGTCCTCAGTCTGAAAAAGCAGATGAACTCCCACAAGATTAACATTAACACAACATCAGGAAATGTCATTTTCTACCCCTTTATCATTCCATTTCTGGGTCGGGGGGCTCTGATTGGGGGGGTGGCAATCAGAGCTGCCACCCCAGTCTCATTGCACCAGTCCCTCATTGACCCCCCCTGCAGGTGGTGGCTCCATGGGATGATAGCTTCTCCATGATCAAAGACATTGCCCTTGGTCTTTCAGCGGGGGCTTCGGGCAAAGTGGGGTTAAGTGTCTTGCCCAGGGACACAACGACAGCAGACATCAGTGGGAGCAGATGACATGGGTCGTGGTGGACTCGAACCCACGACCATTAGGTCCAAAAACCAGTGCTCTACCAACTGAACTACTGTCGCCCCACATCAGTAAATCACTTCATTTAAAAAGGAATCATGAAAAAAAAAATTATTCTCTAAAAAATAAAACTTGAAAAATTCACATTGAATTGGTTTACTCTGTAAAAAAAAAAAAAAATCTCATCAAATGTGGATGTGAAAATATGCAACAAACGTCCGCAGCTTATTCCGTCAAATCTTCAGATCCGTTAAATTAAAAAAACAGGGTCGCTTTAGGAAACTGGACGAATGTATAAAACAGTTTTGTTCTAGCAACTTCTAATGGACAGAGGAGGGATTTGGATTCATGAAAAACATATATCTTCTGATGACTAAAATCTAATGTTTGGCCTTTTTTCACACTTTTTGACCCTTTAGTTAGTAGTAAGTAAGTAATGTTTATTTATAGAGCGCATTTTTACAGACCAAGATCACCCAAAGCGCTTTACAATGTTCAGAGTCAGATATTGTTCCAATCATTCCGCACACGGTGATGACGGAAGCGAGTCCAGAACACACTGGACCATCAAAGCCTCCGACCAAACACCCTCCATTCACTCACTCATCTACATCCAGACCTATTGTGCATGTTTTTAGTGGTAGGGCAAACCGGAGCACCAGGAGGGAACCTACACAGACACGGGGAGAACATGAAAACTCCACTCAGAAAGGCCTTGTTCCGAGCTGGATTTGAACCCAGGAATAAGCCCATTTATGGGTTTTCCTGTTTATCTGCTGAAGTATTCTCGTGTTCCTTGCTGTAGCTAGGACCGTTATCCAATCACACAAAACACACACACTCATTAGCCTTCTTGATTGCGGGTTAATTGTGTTTGTTTGTGTGCAGCCGTGAATACATTAAAGAATGTAATGAGTTCGTTACAAACATACGTCGTCATTATCACACATATCTGCGTTTGTTTTAAACAGATTCCGTCGTGCACCGAGAGGAAACTACTTCTGAGTCTAATATCTGTAAATAATACTCTTTATTTTTCTCTTTACGTTTTGGTCTGGTCTGGTCTGGTTTGGTCTGGTTTATTCATGTATTTGGTTTGGTTTGGTTTGATTTGGTCTGGTCTGGTCTGGTTTGGTCTGGTTTATTCATCTATTTGGTTTGGTTTGGCTTGATTTGGTCTGGTCTGGTTTGGTCTGGTTTGATTTGGTCTGGTCTGGTCTGGTTTATTCATCTATTTGGTTTGGTTTGGTCTGGTCTGGTCTGGTCTGGTTTATTCATCTATTTGGTTTGGTTTGGTTTGGTCTGGTCTGGTCTGGTCTGGTTTATTCATCTATTTGGTTTGGTTTGGTTTGGTCTGGTCTGGTCTGGTCTGGTCTGGTCTGGTCTGGTTTATTCATCTATTTGGTCTGGTCTGGTCTGGTCTGGTCTGGTTTATTCATCTATTTGGTCTGGTCTGGTCTGGTCTGGTCTGGTTTATTCATCTATTTGGTTTGGTTTGGTCTGGTCTGGTCTGGTTTATTCATCTATTTGGTTTGGTTTGGTCTGGTCTGGTCTGGTTTATTCATCTATTTGGTTTGGTTTGGTCTGGTCTGGTCTGGTTTATTCATCTATTTGGTTTGGTTTGGTCTGGTCTGGTCTGGTTTATTCATCTATTTGGTCTGGTTTGGTCTGGTTTATTCATCTATTTGGTCTGGTTTGGTCTGGTTTGGTTTGGTCTGGTTTATTCATCTATTTGGTCTGGTTTGGTCTGGTTTGGTTTGGTTTGGTTTATTCATCTATTTGGTCTGGTCTGGTCTGGTCTTCTTTGGTTGATTCATCTTATTTTTTTATTTTTTTATGTCTGTTTTTAATGTATTTAATACATTTTATTTTACTTTTTCACTTCATTTTATGTATTAATATATCTGGATTCCCCGTTGGGTGTTGACCTAAATCTCAGTCTAAATAAATTAATATTTTACATTCTAAAACATGAAATGACATAAATCCCCTCATAAGGATTTTTATTGGACAAAAATAGTCATAATTTTTCTTCTTTTTAAACCTTTGTCAAACGGTCTCTTGAGCCTGGAAGGAGATCAATGTCCTGCTCGGGCTCAGTGCTGAAGGCCCTCCTCTCTCTTCACTCCCATTTCATGCTAAACTGATCCATCAATAAACCTTAAGGGAATCAAAAGAGAGCTTAAAGATGCAGTCAGAGATTTTTTCTCTGACTGCATCTTTGTGGGAAAATTGTGGGAAAACGTCCCTAAACCCTAAAAGTATCAAGTTATCATGTGTTTTCAAATAGTAATGGAATTGACCAGATGTCTATAATCTACAAAAAAAATTTAATAAAAGTTTTGGAGCAGACCAATAAAAATTAACCAATGGGATTTGTTCATTCCCAACAAACCAATGGGATGTGTTTACCGCCTTCACCCTCTTCCTGTTTCTCGAGAGTGCATCAGAGTTATCGGATTTTTTAAAACCTAAAATGGCTGAACAGAAAATGCCAGTTTCACGTTTGCTCCACTCTCCCTGTGACAAAGAAAAGAAAATGCTGGATGTTTGGTTTGGTGGAGAGGGAGGGGAGGGGGGAGGGGTTTCCAGTTGGTGCTACGGCTAAGCTAACAACATCACTTACTGCACCTTTAAGTTCAGTTTGTACACAATTCTAAGTGTTGTCCACATTCTTTTCTCAACAAGAGAGAATCTTTGCAAAAATGATGTAGCTGTGGAGGAGTTTCAAAACATATTTAAATTCAGACACTTTCATTGGTTAAAGTATAGGAAAAAAGATTAGCAATAAAGGTTATACTCTATCATGCACAATGACAGTTATGACTTTTTAGTTTACCTTGGAATGCGCTGGAAAACAGCAGCAAGTGTCTCTGAAACAGTTGTTGTTTTGTGTTTTATAATTGAAATTTTTCTTGCTTTTTTCTGCCTGAGGTGTTGCTGAAGTACAGTGTTCATGGTTTTACACTGGTCCAGACCAGAGCAGAGAGGATTCATGGTTTTACACTGGTCCAGACCAGAGCAGAGAGGATTCATGGTTTTACACTGGTCCAGACCAGAGCAGAGAGGATTCATGGTTTTACACTGGTCCAGACCAGAGCCGAGAGGATTCATGGTTTTACACTGGTCCATACCAGAGCAGAGAGGATTCATGGTTTTACACTGGTCCATACCAGAGCAGAGAGGATTCATGGTTTTACACTGGTCCATACCAGAGCAGAGAGGATTCATGGTTTTACACTGGTCCAGACCAGAGCAGAGAGGATTCATGGTTTTACACTGGTCCATACCAGAGCAGAGAGGATTCATGGTCCGAATCAAGTGGATCAGGTGAAAATTCACTGTAGGAATGCTAACTTTTGGAAAAATGCTAATTAAGCATTTAGCATTTCATGGTCCGTACGATTATTACTATGGTATGTATTTATAGTTTATGTGGAAGTGTTATTATAAATTTGCAAAAGGGTTATTGTAAATTTCTCCATTGTGAGATCATATCGTTAATCTAATATGATTACAGTTTGAGATAAGACGGAAACTTTGAATGTCCAGCCCAACCCTTTCGGTTTGTAAAACTGTCATATTTTAGTTTGGAAGCAAGTTTGTCATTTTTCTTTTCTTGATTTTCCCTTTGACAATAAAAAAATCTTTTGAACGACCAAAGTAAGCGACTGCAAGCTAAAGTCATAATCATCTCATAATTTTCTTTTTTTTTAGAGCATTGCCCATTTGGAAAAAAACTTAAATAAAAGAACTATGCTCACATGAGGCATAAATATAGCACGTTAATTGAAACAGCCTTTGAAAATATCTAAATATCTGCTGAATGCTTATTGTGACGATTTAACAGAGCCTTCTGGAGCGAAACACTTACAGATCTGGGTAAAGAACAAGCAGGAAGAAAAGTCAAAACTCAAGCTCTGCAATTGTGATGTCTTCTCTCGCGTCACATCCACCCAAATTACAGGCCCCCGACAAGTCACCTTCCTTGTCCCAGAAATAATCCCGAGGCTCACGCTGTGTCTTTACCGTCACTTGATGCTGGTGACACCGCCGTGCAGGAGCTAAATCAGAAATGAAGTACAAAAGCCCGCGGCAGTATTTGACTTAACATCCCTAGAGTTTACTTCCTGCCCACTTCCTGCCTGTCCATCACTCGACAGCTCCTATTGGACGCTGTGCCGGCCCCGGACACAATAAAGGTTACGCTTCCTGACTTTTACACAACATATTTTTCACCTTAAGGCATACATTTGTAGTGAAAAGAAATCAATACGGACTTGTCGTTTTGTGGCATTTAGGTGAGACGCATAGACATTTATACAACATGTATTATTGATCATGCTATGTTCATTCGGGAGGCCGCTGCTGCATGAGGTCAGTGTTCATGTTTTATTATTTAAGGCGACGATGCAGTGGCGTTTTACCGTATACATATATATATTAGGTAAGTAATGGTTGGGCTACAAAGTGCTTCGACAAAGTGCTCCATCTGCACCGCTGTATCACACAGGTGTAGCAGCGCGGCCTGAAATAGAACCGCAACGCACATGGCAAAGCTCACAATCTCTCATCTCCCACGACACTTTGAAAGCAGCGTGAGCCAAAGAGACACAATCGTTCATTCTCGGAGCAGTCGCATTTTGAAAAAACGCATTTAAAGTTTCATTTGTGGTTTATTTGAGGCGACAGATGGTTGGGCAGGTGTTGTTATGTGACTTGTGACTGAGAAACTTGAAGAAATTAATTTGATTATTGCCAAGATACTGTTGAATGTCAAGTGTCAAGTTGTATATTTACTGAAAACAAGAATGCATAGAGATTAGTGTACGTCTGTGTAAAGCTTAGAAGACAAAGCCAATACGGAGGAAAGAAAATTAGTAACTTTTTGAAAACGCATGAGAAATATTACCTCATGTGAAAAGTGTGTAGTGTGGGGTAGTTTTGGGATTTGTATGAGGGGTTTAACCGATTTTAATGATATTTCTCTATTATTTGTAGTATATTTTGCGTGGACACATGCTCAAAAACAAGAGGTTTTACGTCAAAAACTGGAAATGTGTTGTCGTGAGACGCTGCATCAAGATGTTTATAAAAAGATGTATGTGCTTCTCCACAGTAAGGCTGCCGACCAGAAGGTGGATCAATAAATAAAAACTTGCATTAAAAAAATAATAAATGGATGAACAAATAACTAAAAACCTCAAGGACTTGTATGTGTTCTGTCTGTTTGTTTTGTCTTTTGTCTTACCTGTTTACTATTCATCTATCGCATCTGAAAGCTTGGGTATTTTGTTTTACCATTGCCTGGTAAGTGGTTTTTTTTTATTGTGTTATGTTATGTTAGATATTGCAGTGTTCCCCGACCTTTTTGAGCCATGGCACCTTTCGCATTGTAAACTTTCACATGGCACACCTCCAGTTGAAACTCATACAAAACTTAAACTGTGAAGCCTTCATTAAAACACAAAGTCATTCTTATCAAAGTGTATCATGCAGAAAATCAAACACACACACAAAAGCCTTTCTAATCTTCTACATTCTACATTATTTTGATCAAGTATATGGAATTAGAGGCACACCAAACACTATCTTATGGCACACCAACGTTCCATGGCACACTAGTTGAAAAACACTGATATATTGTATGTTTTGTATGTACATATTATGAGTGTCTGGTGACTGTGTTGTCTGAAAAAAAATAAGATGTGTCTTTATTTGGATCAAAATCATATTCTCACATTTTCAGTTCCAAACAGTTTCTTGATTCAACTAAACCAAACAAAAAATCATCAGTGGTAGTAAACCATCTGTTACGATAATAGATACAGTAGAAGAGATAATTGTGTTAAAGCAGCCAAAGAATGTTGGCAGTAATGAACTCTCCTAATGTCACCTGACTAACACACATTTGAGTTTTTGTGTGAAAGCCTTCATGGATAAGATGCTAGATACTGAGGGTCTGTCCTGTCCTGTATAAAGTCCTGTGGAGAAAGGACTGTATAGAGAAAGACCCACAGTGCCCCCTGTGTCTAAATTATGAAACTGCATCTAAATGTCACATGTACAGAAGGAAAAGAAGTTGAAATACCTTTCTGTCTGCCTTGCATTTCTCTGACACTACGAGCGGCTGTAAATGAAGCTGTCAGTAGCAGAGGTTTAATAGCAGACAGCAGCCCCAAAAGACATGCAAACGGAGAGAAGGCGGAGAATAAGAAGTACAAATGCATCAGGGACCAGTTTCATCACCACAATGATAAAGACATCAGTCAGTTCTCCGGTGGCAGCCTCGGTTACACTTAAGTCTCTGAACATAGCACCACAGCCTGGGGACATGAGCACCTGATGGGAATATTAGATGAAGCCCTCAGTTCATTTGTGTTCTTGTATTTTAAGAATCTCCTGTAGTTAAGATGTAAGTGTGACACATGTGGAATGTTCCATGCCTTTTCCATGCACACACACACACACACACACTGGCTTAGACACAAAACAAACATAAGCGGAATTTATTTTGAAAATCATCAATATCTAGAAAGATAAATATTTTGTGTGTGGGAAATATCAACAGCAGAAATTATTCAACGCTTTCAATAATGTATCCACCATTTTCTCACATTAACTGCTTGCCTTGCTCAGTGTGATCTTCTGGGAGAGAGGAGCAGAGCACAGTGGCAGGTCTTTCTAATAGATTTCCACATTGGGGCCTCAGGAGGACTCGGGACGCACACACTGACACACACACACAGTCATTATTGCTCTGCTGCCATTCTCCCGGTATTTGGTAACCTCTGCGCCACCTGCACCTTTCTCACGACTGACGAGAAAGTGGCCGAGCAAGGCACAGAACAAAGAATTGTGCGGATAATATGGCAGAGCTGAGAGGTACCAAGGGGAAAGAGATCTCAGGAGAGGCAGGAATGACTCCATTGGTTTCCAGATGAAATACTCCAGCGGGGGCAGCAGAGAAATCCACTTTGCAGCGTTCAGTTGGGAAGCAGTAATGGACCGTGGACAGGATGATATGGCCCGGTAAGGAATGATGCTACACCCAAAGCAGGCGGGATAAAGTGACTGACTGGGAGCCAACAAGGACAATCATTCCCATTATGCCATACATTATAAAGTGAACGTTGACATCCATGCATTTTCTTCCGCTTTATCCATTGCCAAGTCGTAAGGGGAGCAGTTAAACCCCCTCAGTGTGTCCTGGGTCTTCACCGGATATGCCCCGAACACCTGGTTGTGAGTGAGGCGGTTAGTGCAGGTGATCGGAGTGAGGCGGTTAGTGCGGGTGATCGGAGTGAGGCGGTTAGTGCGGGTGATCGGAGTGAGGTGATTAGTGCGGGTGATCGGAGTGAGGTGGTTAGTGCGGGTGATGGGAGTGAGGCGGTTAGTGCGGGTGATGGGAGTGAGGAGGTTAGTGCGGGTGATCGGAGTGAGGTGATTAGTGTGAGTGATCGGAGTGAGGTGGTTAGTGCGGGTGATGGGGGTGAGGCGGTTAGTGCGGGTGATCGGAGTGAGGCGGTTAGTGCAGGTGATCGGAGTGAGGTGGTTAGTGCGGGTGATGAGAGTGAGGTGGTTAGTGCGGGTGATCGGAGTGAGGAGGTTAGTGCGGGTAATCGGAGTGAGGCGGTTAGTGCGGGTGATGGGAGTGAGGCGGTTAGTGCGGGTGATCGTAGTGAGGCGGTTAGTGCGGGTGATGGGAGTGAGGCGGTTAGTGCAAGTGATCGGAGTGAAGTGGTTAGTGCGGGTGATCGGAGTGAGGCGGTTAGTGCAGGTGATCGGAGTGAGGCGGTTAGTGCGGGTGATCGGAGTGAAGTGGTTAGTGCGGGTGATCGAAGTGAAGTGGTTAGTGCGGGTGATCGGAGTGAGGCGGTTAGTGCAGGTGATCGGAGTGAGGCGGTTAGTGCGGGTGATCGGAGTGAGGTGGTTAGTGCGGGTGATGGGAGTGAGGAGGTTAGTGCAGGTGATCGGAGTGAGGCGGTTAGTGCAGGTGATCGGAGTGAGGCGGTTAGTGCGGGTGATCAGAGTGAGGAGGTTAGTGCAGGTGATCGGAGTGAGGTGGTTAGTGCGGGTGATCGGAGTGAGGCGGTTAGTGCGGGTGATCGGAGTGAGGCGGTTAGTGCGGGTGATCAGAGTGAGGAGGTTAGTGCAGGTGATCGGAGTGAGGCGGTTAGTGCGGGTGATCAGAGTGAGGAGGTTAGTGCAGGTGATCGGAGTGAGGTGGTTAGCGCGGATGATCGGAGTGAGGCGGTTAGTGCGGGTGATCGGAGTGAGGCGGTTAGTGCGGGTGATGAGAGTGAGGTGGTTAGTGCGGGTGATCGGAGTGAGGAGGTTAGTGCGGGTGATGGGGGTGAGGCGGTTAGTGCGGGTGATCGGAGTGAGGCGGTTAGTGCGGGTGATCGGAGTGAGGCGGTTAGTGCGGGTGATCGGAGTGAGGCGGTTAGTGCGGGTGATCGGAGTGAGGCGGTTAGTGCAGGTGATCGGAGTGAGGCGGTTAGTGCGGGTGATCGGAGTGAGGAGGTTAGTTCGGGTGATGGGGGTGAGGCGGTTAGTGCGGGTGATGGGGGTGAGGCGGTTAGTGCGGGTGATCGGAGTGAGGCGGTTAGTGCGGGTGATCGGAGTGAGGCGGTTAGTGCGGGTGATGGGAGTGAGGCGGTTAGTGCGGGTGATGGGAGTGAGGAGGTTAGTGCGGGTGATGGGAGTGAGGAGGTTAGTGCGGGTGATCGGAGTGAGGAGGTTAGTGCGGGTGATCGGAGTGAGGTGGTTAGTGCGGGTGATCGGAGTGAGGCGGTTAGTGCGGGTGAGGAGGTTAGTGCGGGTGATCAGAGTGAGGTGGTTAGTGCGGGTGATCGGAGTGAGGAGGTTAGTGCGGGTGATCGGAGTGAGGTGGTTAGTGCGGGTGATCGGAGTGAGGCGGTTAGTGCGGGTGATCAGAGTGAGGAGGTTAGTGCAGGTGATCGGAGTGAGGTGGTTAGTGCGGGTGATCGGAGTGAGGCGGTTAGTGCGGGTGATCGGAGTGAGGCGGTTAGTGCGGGTGATCAGAGTGAGGAGGTTAGTGCAGGTGATCGGAGTGAGGTGGTTAGTGCGGGTGATCGGAGTGAGGAGGTTAGTGCAGGTGATCGGAGTGAGGCGGTTAGTGCGGGTGATCGGAGTGAGGCGGTTAGTGCGGGTGATCGGAGTGAGGCGGTTAGTGCGGGTGATCAGAGTGAGGAGGTTAGTGCAGGTGATCGGAGTGAGGTGGTTAGCGCGGATGATCGGAGTGAGGCGGTTAGTGCGGGTGATCGGAGTGAGGCGGTTAGTGCGGGTGATCGGAGTGAGGCGGTTAGTGCGGGTGATTGGAGTGAGGCGGTTAGTGCGGGTGATGGGAGTGAGGCGGTTAGTGCGGGTGATGGGAGTGAGGAGGTTAGTGCGGGTGATGGGAGTGAGGAGGTTAGTGC
The DNA here is from genome assembly GCA_964034765.1 of Knipowitschia caucasica. Classification (NCBI taxonomy): domain Eukaryota; kingdom Metazoa; phylum Chordata; class Actinopteri; order Gobiiformes; family Gobiidae; genus Knipowitschia; species Knipowitschia caucasica. The sequence continues at coordinate 5,184,652 of OZ035834.1, read as the reverse complement.
GGGTGATCGGAGTGAGGAGGTTAGTGCGGGTGATCGGAGTGAGGTGGTTAGTGCGGGTGATCGGAGTGAGGCGGTTAGTGCGGGTGAGGAGGTTAGTGCGGGTGATCAGAGTGAGGTGGTTAGTGCGGGTGATCGGAGTGAGGAGGTTAGTGCGGGTGATCGGAGTGAGGTGGTTAGTGCGGGTGATCGGAGTGAGGCGGTTAGTGCGGGTGATCGGAGTGAGGAGGTTAGTGCGGGTGATCGGAGTGAGGTGGTTAGTGCGGGTGATCGGAGTGAGGCGGTTAGTGCGGGTGATCAGAGTCAGGAGGTTAGTGCAGGTGATAGGAGTGAGGTGGTTAGTGCGGGTGATCGGAGTGAGGCGGTTAGTGCGGGTGATCGGAGTGAGGCGGTTAGTGCGGGTGATCGGAGTGAGGCGGTTAGTGCAGGTGATCGGAGTGAGGTGGATAGTGCGGGTGATCGGAGTGAGGAGGTTAGTTCGGGTGATGGGGGTGAGGTGGTTAGTGCGGGTGATGGGGGTGAGGCGGTTAGTGCGGGTGATCGGAGTGAGGCGGTTAGTGCGGGTGATCGGAGTGAGGCGGTTAGTGCGGGTGATCGGAGTGAGGCGGTTAGTGCGGGTGATCGGAGTGAGGCGGTTAGTGCAGGTGATCGGAGTGAGGCGGTTAGTGCGGGTGATCGAAGTGAGGATGTTAGTTCGGGTGATGGGGGTGAGGCGGTTAGTGCGGGTGATGGGGGTGAGGCGGTTAGTGCGGGTGATCGGAGTGAGGCGGTTAGTGCGGGTGATCGGAGTGAGGCGGTTAGTGCGGGTGATGGGAGTGAGGCGGTTAGTGCGGGTGATGGGAGTGAGGAGGTTAGTGCGGGTGATGGGAGTGAGGAGGTTAGTGCGGGTGATCGGAGTGAGGAGGTTAGTGCGGGTGATCGGAGTGAGGTGGTTAGTGCGGGTGATCGGAGTGAGGCGGTTAGTGCGGGTGATCAGAGTGAGGAGGTTAGTGCGGGTGATCAGAGTGAGGTGGTTAGTGCGGGTGATACGGAGTGAGGAGGTTAGTGCGGGTGATCGGAGTGAGGTGGTTAGTGCGGGTGATTGGAGTGAGGCGGTTAGTGCGGGTGATCGGAGTGAGAAGGTTAGTGCGGGGTGATCGGAGTGAGGTGGTTAGTGCGGGTGATCGGAGTGAGGCGGTTAGTGCGGGTGATCGGAGTGAGGCGGTTAGTGCGGGTGATCGGAGTGAGGCGGTTAGTGCGGGTGATCGGAGTGAGGCGGTTAGTGCAGGTGATCGGAGTGAGGTGGATAGTGCGGGTGATCGGAGTGAGGTGGATAGTGCGGGTGATGGGAGTGAGGAGGTTAGTGCGGGTGATCGGAGTTAGGTGGTTAGTGCGGGTGATCGGAGTGAGGTGGTTAGTGCGGGTGATCAGAGTGAGGAGGTTAGTGCAGGTGATCGGAGTGAGGTGGTTAGTGCGGGTGATCGGAGTGAGGCGGTTAGTGCGGGTGATCGGAGTGAGGCGGTTAGTGCGGGTGATCGGAGTGAGGCGGTTAGTGCGGGTGATCGGAGTGAGGCGGTTAGTGCGGGTGATCAGAGTGAGGAGGTTAGTGCAGGTGATCGGAGTGAGGTGGTTAGTGCGGGTGATCGGAGTGAGGAGGTTAGTGCAGGTGATCGGAGTGAGGCGGTTAGTGCGGGTGATCGGAGTGAGGCGGTTAGTGCGGGTGATCGGAGTGAGGCGGTTAGTGCGGGTGATCAGAGTGAGGAGGTTAGTGCAGGTGATCGGAGTGAGGTGGTTAGCGCGGATGATCGGAGTGAGGCGGTTAGTGCGGGTGATCGGAGTGAGGCGGTTAGTGCGGGTGATCGGAGTGAGGCGGTTAGTGCGGGTGATCGGAGTGAGGCGGTTAGTGCGGGTGATGGGAGTGAGGCGGTTAGTGCGGGTGATGGGAGTGAGGAGGTTAGTGCGGGTGATGGGAGTGAGGAGGTTAGTGCGGGTGATCGGAGTGAGGAGGTTAGTGCGGGTGATCGGAGTGAGGTGGTTAGTGCGGGTGATCGGAGTGAGGCGGTTAGTGCGGGTGAGGAGGTTAGTGCGGGTGATCAGAGTGAGGTGGTTAGTGCGGGTGATCGGAGTGAGGAGGTTAGTGCGGGTGATCGGAGTGAGGTGGTTAGTGCGGGTGATCGGAGTGAGGCGGTTAGTGCGGGTGATCGGAGTGAGGAGGTTAGTGCGGGTGATCGGAGTGAGGTGGTTAGTGCGGGTGATCGGAGTGAGGCGGTTAGTGCGGGTGATCAGAGTCAGGAGGTTAGTGCAGGTGATAGGAGTGAGGTGGTTAGTGCGGGTGATCGGAGTGAGGCGGTTAGTGCGGGTGATCGGAGTGAGGCGGTTAGTGCGGGTGATCGGAGTGAGGCGGTTAGTGCAGGTGATCGGAGTGAGGTGGATAGTGCGGGTGATCGGAGTGAGGAGGTTAGTTCGGGTGATGGGGGTGAGGTGGTTAGTGCGGGTGATGGGGGTGAGGCGGTTAGTGCGGGTGATCGGAGTGAGGCGGTTAGTGCGGGTGATCGGAGTGAGGCGGTTAGTGCGGGTGATCGGAGTGAGGCGGTTAGTGCAGGTGATCGGAGTGAGGCGGTTAGTGCGGGTGATCGAAGTGAGGATGTTAGTTCGGGTGATGGGGGTGAGGCGGTTAGTGCGGGTGATGGGGGTGAGGCGGTTAGTGCGGGTGATCGGAGTGAGGCGGTTAGTGCGGGTGATCGGAGTGAGGCGGTTAGTGCGGGTGATGGGAGTGAGGCGGTTAGTGCGGGTGATGGGAGTGAGGAGGTTAGTGCGGGTGATGGGAGTGAGGAGGTTAGTGCGGGTGATCGGAGTGAGGAGGTTAGTGCGGGTGATCGGAGTGAGGTGGTTAGTGCGGGTGATCGGAGTGAGGCGGTTAGTGCGGGTGATCAGAGTGAGGAGGTTAGTGCGGGTGATCAGAGTGAGGTGGTTAGTGCGGGTGATCGGAGTGAGGAGGTTAGTGCGGGTGATCGGAGTGAGGTGGTTAGTGCGGGTGATCGGAGTGAGGTGGTTAGTGCGGGTGATCGGAGTGAGGAGGTTAGTGCGGGTGATCGGAGTGAGGTGGTTAGTGCGGGTGATCGGAGTGAGGCGGTTAGTGCGGGTGATCAGAGTGAGGAGGTTAGTGCGGGTGATCAGAGTGAGGTGGTTAGTGCGGGTGATCGGAGTGAGGAGGTTAGTGCGGGTGATCGGAGTGAGGTGGTTAGTGCGGGTGATTGGAGTGAGGCGGTTAGTGCGGGTGATCGGAGTGAGGAGGTTAGTGCGGGTGATCGGAGTGAGGTGGTTAGTGCGGGTGATCGGAGTGAGGCGGTTAGTGCGGGTGATCGGAGTGAGGCGGTTAGTGCGGGTGATCGGAGTGAGGCGGTTAGTGCGGGTGATCGGAGTGAGGCGGTTAGTGCAGGTGATCGGAGTGAGGTGGATAGTGCGGGTGATCGGAGTGAGGTGGATAGTGCGGGTGATGGGAGTGAGGAGGTTAGTGCGGGTGATCGGAGTTAGGTGGTTAGTGCGGGTGATCGGAGTGAGGTGGTTAGTGCGGGTGATCGGAGTGAGGTGGTTAGTGCGGGTGATCGGAGTGAGGCGGTTAGTGCGGGTGATCAGAGTGAAGTGGTTAGTGCGGGTGATGGGAGTGAGGCGGTTAGTGCGCGTGATCGGAGTGAGGCGGTTAGTGCGGGTGATCGGAGTGAGGTGGTTAGTGCGGGTGATGGGAGTGAGGTGGTTAGTGCGGGTGATCGGAGTGAGGCGGTTAGTGCGGGTGATGGGAGTGAGGCGGTTAGTGCGGGTGATGGGAGTGAGGCGGTTAGTGCGGGTGATGGGGGTGAGGTGGTTAGTGCAGGTGATTGGAGTGAGGTGGTTAGTGCGGGTGATGGGAGTGAGGCGGTTAGTGCGGGTGATCGGAGTGAGGAGGTTAGTGCGGGTGATCGGAGTGAGGCGGTTAGTGCAGGTGATCGGAGTGAGGCGGTTAGTGCGGGTGATGGGAGTGAGGAGGTTAGTGCGGGTGATGGGGGTGAGGCGGTTAGTGCGGGTGATGGGAGTGAGGAGGTTAGTGCGGGTGATGGGGGTGAGGCGTTTAGTGCGGGTGATCGGAGTGAGGCGGTTAGTGCGGGTGATCGGAGTGAGGCGGTTAGTGCGGGTGATGGGAGTGAGGCGGTTAGTGCGGGTGATGGGAGTGAGGAGGTTAGTGCAGGTGATCAGAGTGAGGCGGTTAGTGCAGGTGATTGGAGTGAGGCGGTTAGTGCGGGTGATCAGAGTGAGGAGGTTAGTGCAGGTGATCGGAGTGAGGTGGTTAGTGCGGATGATCGGAGTGAGGAGGTTAGTGCAGGTGATCGGAGTGAGGCGGTTAGTGCAGGTGATCGGAGTGAGGAGGTTAGTGCGAGTGATGGGGGTGAGGCGGTTAGTGCGGGTGATCGGAGTGAGGCGGTTAGTGCGGGTGATCGGAGTGAGGCGGTTAGTGCGGGTGATGGGAGTGAGGCGGTTAGTGCGGGTGATGGGAGTGAGGAGGTTAGTACGGGTGATGGGGGTGAGGCGGTTAGTGCGGGTGATCGGAGTGAGGCGGTTAGTGCGGGTGATGGGAGTGAGGCGGTTAGTGCGGGTGATGGGAGTGAGGCGGTTAGTGCGGGTGATGGGAGTGAGGAGGTTAGTGCAGGTGATCGGAGTGAGGCGGTTAGTGCAGGTGATCGGAGTGAGGCGGTTAGTGCGGGTGATCAGAGTGAGGAGGTTAGTGCAGGTGATCGGAGTGAGGTGGTTAGTGCGGATGATCGGAGTGAGGAGATTAGTGCAGGTGATCGGAGCTAGGCGGTTAGTGCGGGTGATGGGAGTGAGGCGGTTAGTGCGGGTGATGGGAGTGAGGAGGTTAGTGCAGGTGATGGGAGTGAGGCGGTTAGTGCGGGTGATCGGAGTGAGGCGGTTGGTGCAAGTGATCGGAGTGAGGCGGTTAGTGCAAGTGATTGGAGTGAGGCAGTTAGTGCGGGTGATCGGAGTGAGGCGGTTAGTGCGGGTGATCAGAGTGAGGAGGTTAGTGCAGGTGATCGGAGTGAGGTGGTTAGTGCGGGTGATCGGAGTGAGGAGGTTAATGCGGGTGATCGGAGTGAAGTGGTTAGTGCGGGTGATCGGAGTGAGGCGGTTAGTGCGGGTGATCAGAGTGAGGAGGTTAGTGCAGGTGATCGGAGTCAGGTGGTTAGTGCGGATGATCGGAGTGAGGCGGTTAGTGCGGGTGATCGGAGTGAGGCGGTTAGTGCGGGTGATCGGAGTGAGGTGGTTAGTGCAGGTGATCGGAGTGAGGTGGATAGTGCGGGTGATGGGAGTGAGGCGGTTAGTGCGGGTGATGGGAGTGAGGAGGTTAGTGCGGGTGATGGGAGTGAGGAGGTTAGTGCGGGTGATCGGAGTGAGGTGGTTAGTGCGGGTGATCGGAGTGAGGTGGTTAGTGCGGGTGATCGGAGTGAGGCGGTTAGTGCGGGTGATCAGAGTGAGGAGGTTAGTGCGGGTGATCAGAGTGAGGTGGTTAGTGCGGGTGATCGGAGTGAGGAGGTTAGTGCGGGTGATCGGAGTGAGGTGGTTAGTGCGGGTGATCGGAGTGAGGCGGTTAGTGCGGGTGATCGGAGTGAGGAGGTTAGTGCGGGTGATCGGAGTGAGGTGGTTAGTGCGGGTGATCGGAGTGAGGCGGTTAGTGCGGGTGATCGGAGTGAGGCGGTTAGTGCGGGTGATCGGAGTGAGGCGGTTAGTGCGGGTGATCGGAGTGAGGTGGTTAGTGCGGGTGATGGGAGTGAGGTGGTTAGTGCGGGTGATCGGAGTGAGGCGGTTAGTGCGGGTGATCAGAGTGAGGAGGTTAGTGCAGGTGATCGGAGTGAGGTGGTTAGTGCGGATGATCGGAGTGAGGAGATTAGTGCAGGTGATCGGAGTGAGGCGGTTAGTGCGGGTGATGGGAGTGAGGCGGTTAGTGCGGGTGATGGGAGTGAGGAGGTTAGTGCAGGTGATCGGAGTGAGGCGGTTAGTGCAGGTGATCGGAGTGAGGCGGTTAGTGCGGGTGATGGGAGTGAGGCGGTTAGTGCGGGTGATCGGAGTGAGGCGGTTGGTGCAAGTGATCGGAGTGAGGCGGTTAGTGCAAGTGATTGGAGTGAGGCGGTTAGTGCGGGTGATCGGAGTGAGGCGGTTAGTGCGGGTGATCAGAGTGAGGAGGTTAGTGCAGGTGATCGGAGTGAGGTGGTTAGTGCGGGTGATCGGAGTGAGGAGGTTAATGCGGGTGATCGGAGTGAGGCGGTTAGTGCGGGTGATGGGAGTGAGGCGGTTAGTGCGGGTGATGGGAGTGAGGAGGTTAGTGCAGGTGATCGGAGTGAGGCGGTTAGTGCAGGTGATCGGAGTGAGGCGGTTAGTGCGGGTGATGGGAGTGAGGCGGTTAGTGCGGGTGATCGGAGTGAGGCGGTTGGTGCAAGTGATCGGAGTGAGGCGGTTAGTGCAAGTGATTGGAGTGAGGCGGTTAGTGCGGGTGATCGGAGTGAGGCGGTTAGTGCGGGTGATCAGAGTGAGGAGGTTAGTGCAGGTGATCGGAGTGAGGTGGTTAGTGCGGGTGATCGGAGTGAGGAGGTTAATGCGGGTGATCGGAGTGAAGTGGTTAGTGCGGGTGATCGGAGTGAGGCGGTTAGTGCGGGTGATCAGAGTGAGGAGGTTAGTGCAGGTGATCGGAGTCAGGTGGTTAGTGCGGATGATCGGAGTGAGGCGGTTAGTGCGGGTGATCGGAGTGAGGCGGTTAGTGCGGGTGATCGGAGTGAGGTGGTTAGTGCAGGTGATCGGAGTGAGGTGGATAGTGCGGGTGATCGGAGTGAGGTGGTTAGTGCGGGTGATCAGAGTGAGGAGGTTAGTGCAGGTGATCGGAGTGAGGCGGTTAGTGCGGGTGATGGGAGTGAGGAGGTTAGTGCGGGTGATGGGAGTGAGGAGGTTAGTGCGGGTGATCGGAGTGAGGTGGTTAGTGCGGGTGATCGGAGTGAGGAGGTTAGTGCGGGTGATCGGAGTGAGGTGGTTAGTGCGGGTGATCAGAGTGAGGAGGTTAGTGCAGGTGATCGGAGTGAGGTGGTTAGTGCGGGTGATCGGAGTGAGGCGGTTAGTGCGGGTGATCAGAGTGAGGAGGTTAGTGCAGGTGATCGGAGTGAGGTGGTTAGTGCGGGTGATCGGAGTGAGGAGGTTAGTGCGGGTGATCGGAGTGAGGTGGTTAGTGCGGGTGATCGGAGTGAGGCGGTTAGTGCGGGTGATCAGAGTGAGGAGGTTAGTGCAGGTGATCGGAGTGAGGCGGTTAGTGCGGGTGATCGGAGTGAGGCGGTTAGTGCGGGTGATCGGAGTGATTTGGTTAGTGCGGGTGATGGGAGTGAGGTGGTTAGTGCGGGTGATGGGAGTGAGGAGGTTAGTGCTGGTGATCGGAGTGAGGTGGTTAGTGCGGGTGATCGGAGTGAGGTGGTTAGTGCGGGTGATGGGAGTGAGGTGGTTAGTGCGGGTGATGGGAGTGAGGTTGTTAGTGCGGGTGATCGGAGTGAGGTGGTTAGTGCGGGTGATGGGAGTGAGGCGGTTAGTGCGGGTGATCGGAGTGAGGTGGTTAGTGCAGGTGATCGGAGTGAGGTGGTTAGTGCGGGTGATGGGAGTGAGGCGGTTAGTGCGGGTGATCGGAGTGAGGTGGTTAGTGCAGGTGATCGGAGTGAGGTGGTTAGTGCGGGTGATGGGAGTGAGGCGGTTAGTGCGGGTGATCGGAGTGAGGTGGTTAGTGCAGGTGATCGGAGTGAGGTGGTTAGTGCGGGTGATGGGAGTGAGGTGGTTAGTGCAGGTGATCGGAGTGAGGTGGTTAGTGCGGGTGATGGGAGTGAGGTGGTTAGTGCGGGTGATCGGAGTGAGGTGGTTAGTGAGGGTGATCGGAGTGAGGTGGTTAGTGCGGGTGATGGGGGTGAGGCGGTTAGTGCGGGTGATCGGAGTGAGGCGGTTAGTGCGGATGATCGGAGTGAGGCGGTTAGTGCGGGTGATCGGAGTGAGGTGGTTAGTGCGGGTGATCGGAGTGAGGTGGTTAGTGCAGGTGATGGGAGTGAGGTGGTTAGTGCGGGTGATCGGAGTGAGGTGGTTAGTGCGGGTGATGGGGGTGAGGCGGTTAGTGCGGGTGATCGGAGTGAGGCGGTTAGTGCGGGTGATCGGAGTGAAGCGGTTAGTGCGGGGATCGGAGTGAGGTGGTTAGTGCGGGTGATCGGAGTGAGGTGGTTAGTGCAGGTGATGAGAGTGAGGTGGTTAGTGCGGGTGATGAGAGTGATTTGGTTAGTGCGGGTGATGGGAGTGAGGTGGTTAGTGCGGGTGATGGGAGTGAGGAGGTTAGTGCGGGTGATCGGAGTGAGGTGGTTAGTGCGGGTGATGGGAGTGAGGTGGTTAGTGCGGGTGATGGGAGTGAGGTTGTTAGTGCGGGTGATCGGAGTGAGGTGGTTAGTGCGGGTGATGGGAGTGAGGCGGTTAGTGCGGGTGATCGGAGTGAGGTGGTTAGTGCAGGTGATCGGAGTGAGGTGGTTAGTGCGGGTGATGGGAGTGAGGCGGTTAGTGCGGGTGATCGGAGTGAGGAGGTTAGTGCGGGTGATCGGAGTGAGGTGGTTAGTGAGGGTGATCGGAGTGAGGTGGTTAGTGCGGGTGATGGGGGTGAGGCGGTTAGTGCGGGTGATCGGAGTGGGAGGCGGTTAGTGCGGATGATCGGAGTGAGGCGGTTAGTGCGGGTGATCGGAGTGAGGTGGTTAGTGCGGGTGATCGGAGTGAGGTGGTTAGTGCAGGTGATTGGAGTGAGGTGGTTAGTGCGGGTGATCGGAGTGAGGTGGTTAGTGCGGGTGATGGGGGTGAGGCGGTTAGTGCGGGTGATCGGAGTGAGGCGGTTAGTGCGGGTGATCGGAGTGAAGCGGTTAGTGCGGGTGATCGGAGTGAGGTGGTTAGTGCGGGTGATCGGACTGAGGTGGTTAGTGCAGGTGATGAGAGTGAGGTGGTTAGTGCGGGTGATGAGAGTGAGGTGGTTAGTGCGCGTGCTGAGAGTGAGGCGGTTAGTGCGGGTGATGGGAGTGAGGCGGTTAGTGCGGGTGATGGGAGTGAGGCGGTTAGTGCGGGTGATGGGAGTGAGGTGGTTAGTGCAGGTGATGAGAGTGAGGTGGTTAGTGCGGGTGATGAGAGTGAGGTGGTTAGTGCGGGTGATGAGAGTGAGGTGGTTAGTGCGGGTGATCGGAGTGAGGTGGTTAGTGCGGGTGATGGGAGTGAGGCGGTTAGTGCGGGTGATGGGAGTGAGGCGGTTAGTGCGGGTGATCGGAGTGAGGTGGTTAGTGCAGGTGATGGGAGTGAGGCGGTTAGTGCGGGTGATCGGAGTGAGGTGGTTAGTGCGGGTGATCGGAGTGAGGAGGTTAGTGCGGGTGATGAGAGTGAGGTGGTTAGTGCGGGTGATCGGAGTGAGGTGGTTAATGCGGGTGATCGGAGTGAGGTTATTGATTATTCTTAGAGCTCGAATTAAAAGTCAAGACTCATAAAGAACCTCCAGAACAGGAAGATCACAGTCCTCTCTCAGAGCGGAGCACCTCTCTCTGGTCTCTCTCATGGTCTTTCTGGTCTCTCTTTGGTCTCTCTCCTCTCTCTCGTCTCTCTCTGGTCTCCCTCTGGTCTCTCTCTGGTCTTTCTGGTCTCTCTCTAGTCTTTCTCTGGTCTTTCTGGTCTCGTTCTGGTTTCTCTGGTCTCTCCCTGGCCTCTCTCTGGTCTCTCTCTCTGGTTTCCCTCTGGTCTCTCTCTGGTCTCTCTCTGATCTCTCTCTGGTCTCTCTCTGCTCTCTCTGGTCTCTCTGGTCTCACAGCTCACAGTCCTCTTTCAGGACTTGTTTAGAACTCTCCTTTCTTTGACTGTGATGTCGCCAAACCACACAGTCAGACAATTATTTCTGTATTTATTTTTGTCTGTCTTTGAGCCTCTGCAGACTGATTTGAGTCTGACTTAGAATGCTCTGACCCTGATAAACCTGGTAAACGACGGCTGTTCCCCTCGACTGTGGGGTCCTACAAAAGTTAAGCAAAGTAAGTGAATTCAAAAGTTAATGTGTTGGGCCACGGCCATTATTTACGGCCAATTAGGCAGCAGCTCTGTACACGAACGACCAGAGGAGGAACGAAAACCTCTGCACTATTCCCTGCATATCGTTAGGACACGGACAGACCTAATGCATCGTAATCAGGTTTTGGCTTCATTTGTGTTTTTGTTTAGTTTTTTGTTGTGGAAAAAGCCATGATTTACTCATTATGACCAAACCAGCAGGAAATGTGCAAAAACACATCAGTTACATTTAGATTTGTGATTCACTGATGAATTATACATGACAGCCTTTTCTGTTGGTGTGAATGATGTATTTGGATATCAGCGTAATTCCCGAGCACAAAAACATCTGAAATGTGTGAAAATCTTGATTATAAATTAGTTTTGTTCAAAGCTTTTGTTGTCATGTTTTTTCTAGGAACACAACGTGCCAATAATGTTAGGATATGAATATGATGTTCCCTATTTTTCTTTTCTGAGTCACTGCACTGCAAAGGCACTTCATCCCAGGATTATCACAAATACCAGCCATGACAAATGTTACAAAGGAAAAAGCGGCTCTACTTTCTGCGGAAACTTTGAGAATTTACCTCTAACTCTAAGATCCTGCTTAACTTAAGGGACCAGAGAGAGACCAGAGAGAGACCAGAGAGAGTCCAGAGAGAAACCAGAGGGAGACCAGAGAGAGAGACCAGAGAGAGAGAACAGAGATAGACCAGAGAGAGAACAGAGAGAGAGAGTAAAGAGAGACCAAATAGAGACCAGAGAGAGATCAGAGAGACCAGAGAGAGACATGAGAGAGACCGGAGAGAGACCAGAGAGAGACCAGAGAGAGACCAGACAGAGACCAGAGAGAGACCGGAGAGAGACCCGAGAGAGACTTGAGAGACGAGACCAGAGAGACGAGACCAGAGAGACCAGAGAGAGACTTGAGAGACCAGACCAGAGAGAGACCAGAGAGAGATCAGAGAGAGACCATAGAAAGACGAGATCAGAGAGAGAGAGACCAGAGAGTGACCAGAGAGAGACCAGAGAGAGACCAGAGAGAGACCAGAGAGAGACCAGAGAGAGACCAGCGAGAGACCAGAGAGAGACCAGAGAGAGACCAGAGAGTGACCTGAGAGAGACCAGAGAGAGACCAGAGAGTGACCAGAGAGTGACCAGAGAGAGACCAGAGAGAGACCAGAGAGAGACCAGAGAGAGACCAGAGAGAGACCAGCGAGAGACCAGAGAGAGACCGCTCTGAAAGAAGACTGTGATCTGTCTGTTCTGGAGGTTCTTTATGAATCCAGACTTTTAAACCGAGCTCTTAGAATAATCAGTGACTCTTCTGGCTCCTGGAAACGCCATGTTCCAGCTTCTTCCCTCTGACAGAAGATATCATTTGCTTAAATACAGGACTCAGGTTTTGCAAACAGCTTCTTTCCACAAACTATTATCAGTTTAAACACAGCACTTTAAATGACCTTGCACTTGTTCTGAAAGTGTTTTAGTTTGATCGATTTCACACACAATTGTTTTCATGTTTCGTTTGTTTTATTCAGACTTTGGCACATGTATTCCAATGTGGTTTTACTGCAAATGGCAAATCACATGAATCTGAATCCGTTTAGACTAATATGGGATGTAAAACCGAACACGGTAATTGCCAGCTCCCTGTGCAGGACCCGTGAGAGAGCATTAGGCACATTTTCAAGATGGCGTCTGACCGTCAGATGCTGGAGAGGCTCAGAAACCCGGCTGGGGACTGTCCAACACGGCTCTCACAACAGCTGGCATCTGTCTGACACACGTCTCACATCTCTGCTTGGAAGTCAGCGCAAAAGCAAAACACGCTCTGAATGTTTTTGGCCAAGCTGCTCAATTATAGAAGCTTGTAAGAGTTTTGATTTGACACCAGTCTCTATATGTTGTTTTTGTGTTGAGTTTGAGTTTGTAGCACTTTGAGGTTTCTTTCAAATCTAAGGTACAGTATAAATGCTATTTCTGTAATGCAATGTCAGAATGTCCACTGAACAATGTCACTTTACTTTATATACTTATTATTATTATATGTACAGTATATAACTCCTGTCCTATATGTACAGTATATAACTCCTGTCCTATATGTACAGTATATAACTCCTGCTCTATATGTACAGTATATAACTCCTGTCCTATATGTACAGTATATAACTCCTGCTCTATATGTACAGTATATAACTCCTGTCCTATATGTACAGTATATAACTCCTGTCCTATATGTACAGTATATAACTCCTGTCCTATATGTACAGTATATAACTCCTGCTCTATATGTACAGTATATAACTCCTGTCCTATATGTACAGTATATAACTCCTGTCCTATATGTACAGTATATAACTCCTGTCCTATATGTACAGTATATAACTCCTGTCTATATGTACAGTATATAACTCCTGCTCTATATGTACAGTATATAACTCCTGCTCTATATGTACAGTATATAACTCCTGTCCTATATGTACAGTATATGACTCCTGCTCTATATGTACAGTATATAACTCCTGTCCTATATGTACAGAATATAACTCCTGTCCTATATGTACAGTATATAACTCCTGTCCTATATGTACAGTATATAACTCCTGTTCTATATGTACAGTATATAACTCCTGCTCTATATGTACAGTATATAACTCCTGTCCTATATGTACAGTATATAACTCCTGTCCTATATGTACAGTATATAACTCCTGCTCTATATGTACAGTATATAACTCCTGTCCTATATGTACAGTATATAACTCCTGCTCTATATGTACAGTATATAACTCCTGCTCTATATGTACAGTATATAACTCCTGCTCTACATGTACAGTATATAACTCCTGTCCTATATGTACAGTATATAACTCCTGTCCTATATGTACAGTATATAACTCCTGCTCTCTATGTACAGTATATAACTCCTGCTCTATATGTACAGTATATAACTCCTGTCCTATATGTACAGTATATAACTCCTGTCCTATATGTACAGTATATAACTCCTGCTCTATATGTACAGTATATAACTCCTGTCCTATATGTACAGTATATAACTCCTGCTCTATATGTACAGTATATAACTCCTGTCCTATATGTACAGTATATAACTCCTGTCCTATATGTACAGTATATAACTCCTGTCTATATGTACAGTATATAACTCCTGTCCTATATGTACAGTATATAACTCCTGTCTATATGTACAGTATATAACTCCTGTCCTATATGTACAGTATATAACTCCTGTCCTATATGTACAGTATATAACTCCTGTCCTATATGTACAGTATATAACTCCTGCTCTATATGTACAGTATATAACTCCTGTCCTATATGTACAGTATAAAACTCCTGTCCTATATGTACAGTATATAACTCCTGTCCTATATGTACAGTATATAACTCCTGTCCTATATGTACAGTATATAACTCCTGTCTATATGTACAGTAAATAACTCCTGCTCTTTATGTACAGTATATAACTCCTGCTCTATATGTACAGTATATAACTCCTGTCCTATATGTACAGTATATAACTCCTGTCCTATATGTACAGAATATAACTCCTGTCCTATATGTACAGTATATAACCCCTGCCCTATATGTACAGTATATAACTCCTGCTCTATATGTACAGTATATAACTCCGCACTACTACACATATATATATATTTTTGTCTGGTATTGAGGTACTTACAGGAGTTAAGAAACATAGCTCCTACTTATTTTGTATATTTTGTGTTCTCCCTGTGTGCTCTTACTACTGTCCTGTCTCTGCGCTGCAACATTGAAATTCCCCCACTGTGGGACGACTAAAGCAACTCTTATCTTATCTTACTTGTCAAAGGGAGATATTGGCAGAATCTCTCACGATTCAGTTTATTTTTGTGTAGCCCTAAATCACAAAAGCTGTCATTTTGGAGGATTTTACAAAGTAGTCCATTCACCGACGACAGATCAGAAAATGAACACAGGAAATGACAATAATAACAAACAAATAGAAGACAAAATGAGAATCCTTTTTAATGACATTTGTGAGTAACAGGAAGTCACAAATTATAAGATATGTCTGTCTTTAGTATCCACTTTCAAGCTGTGCCTTAAACTGTGGAGGAAATGATGTCTGTGAGCACTTTGACACATTTTTCCATGTAAAATGTGTTAATGTTTTTCCTCAGATGGAAATGAGTGCTGTAATTACTGCTGTGATGTTTACAGTCTATGGTATTCACACTGTATCTACAGATGTTCACGATTTACACTGTCTCTATCAAAACAAACAACATAAATAGACAAAATGATAATAATAATAATAATAATAATCAATTCCACAAGGGTTCAGATTATATTCTAGTCCGTGGGTAAATGCTTTTTTGGGCCGCAGCACATCCTCTGTATGAATCCATGGAAAATTAAAGTTTAAATGGTTTTACAAATATGTTATATGGAGATTAGAAAATGTATCTTTGAGCATGTATCGTTCCCTCAAACAAATCTCACTGATATATTAATTATAATGCGTATAAGTCTGAGTGATTCACAGATACAGCTGTCGTCTTCTTTCACAGATTTACAAACTTTTGTCTCAAAAGGCTGACACTGACATATTGTGTGTCAGATGAGACCAGAGCCATAATTACAGATCTCATAATGTCATGTTCTCGACTCTCTTTAGCATTCAGCCTGACGGAGGAGTCTTATTTTCTCTGCACATTTGTACTTTTAATCAGAGCCTAGTTTTAATCAACCTTGGTTAGTTTAACTCACCTCTTCCTCCAAGAAAACCACTCTTAGTTTCAGCATTGTACTCTTCTTTCCTGCTTCTAGATTTTTAGTTTTGTGTGTCTGTGTGTCTGCCTGAATGTGTATGTGTGTCTGTCTGAGTGTGTATGTGTGTCTGTCTGAATGTGTATGTGTGTCTGTGTGTCTGTCTGAATGTGTATGTGTGCCTGTGTGTCTGTCTGAATGTGTATGTGTGTCTGTCTGAATGTGTCTGTGTGTCTGTCTGAATGTGTATGTGTGTCTGTCTGAATGTGTATGTGTGTCTGTCTGAATGTGTATGTGTGTCTGTGTGTCTGTCTGAATGTGTACGTGTGTCTGTCTGAATGTGTATGTGTGTCTGTCTGAATGTGTAAGTGTGTATGTCTGAGTGTGTGTGTGTGTGTGTGTCTGTCTGAATGTGTATGTGTGTCTGTCTGTCTGAAGGTGTCCGTCTGAATGTGTACGTATGTGTGTCTGTCTGAATGTGTATGTGTGTATGTGTGTCTGTCTGAATGTGTATGTGTGTCTGTCTGAATGTGTATGTGTGTCTGTCTGAATGTGTATGTCTGAATGTGTACGTGTGTCTGTCTGAATGTGTATGTGTGTCTGTCTGAATGTGTATGTGTGTCTGTGTGTCTGTCTGAATGTGTATGTGTGTATGTGTGTCTGTCTGAATGTGTATGTGTGTCTGTGTGTCTGTCTGAATGTGTATGTGTGTATGTGTGTCTGTCTGAATGTCTCTGTCTGAATGTGTATGTGTGTCTGTCTGAATGTGTATGTGTGTCTGTCTGAATGTCTCTGTCTGAATGTGTATGTGTGTCCGTCTGAATGTGTACGTATGTGTGTCCGTCTGAATGTGTATGTGTGTCTGTGTGTCTGTCTGAATGTGTATGTGTGTCTGTCTGAATGTCTCTGTCTGAATGTGTATGTGTGTCTGTCTGAATGTGTATGTGTGTCTGTCTGAATGTGTGTGTGTGTGTGTCTGTCTGAAAGTGTATGTGTGTCTGTGTGTCTGTCTGAATGTGTATGTGTGTATGTCTGAGTGTGTATGTGTGTCTGTCTGAATGTGTATATGTGTATGTCTGAGTGTGTATGTGTGTCTGTCTGAATGTGTATGTCTGAGTGTGTATGTGTGTCTGTCTGAATGTGTATGTCTGAGTGTGTATGTGTGTCTGTCTGAGTGTGTATGTGTGTCTGTCTGTATGTGTATGTGTGTCTGTCTGAATGTGTATGTCTGAGTGTGTATGTGTGTCTGTCTGAATGTGTATGTCTGAGTGTGTATGTGTGTCTGTCTGAGTGTGTATGTGTGTCTGTCTGTATGTGTATGTCTGAGTGTGTATGTGTGACTGTTTAAATGTGTGTGTGAAGCGTCTTTGAGTTTTTGAAAAGCGCTATATAAAACCTATGCATGTATTATTAATAATATATGCAAAATTATTATTAATAACATTAACATTTTAAAATAGCTAAGCCCATAAACCATAATGCAGTATTTCTCAGTCGCTTTGGTGCATTTCTCAGACTTAAAGTTCTCAAAACTATCAGTTCAACCTCCACAACACTGAGTCATGTGTGACATCATCGCAGCAGTTGAACACTTTGAACACTTTACAAATGCTTTTGTTCATGTATCAGTTACTTTCATACAATTCTCTGCTGTTTTATAACATTATCATTTGCATCTGTCCTGTCAGTCAGAATGAAACATATTTATCACTTCTGAATAGTCATTCTCTACAAAAACCAATAGTCCTCATTTCATCAAAAACCAAAATCTGTCAAGCTAATTTCATACATTTCATAGTCAATGGCAACAGCATTTCAAGTCTATTCTCTGAGCCACAGATGCAGAGACCTGAGGACTGGACTAATTTGATGGTACTTCCTGGTTCTCGTTGATGGTAGTGATGGTTGATTGATGGATTAAGATTTAGCTCTGATCATGACCTGAGTCTCCATCTGTCTTTTCAATCGTCAAATGTGGTTGGCTCCATCATTCTTGTTAATCATATAATGTCCTATTTTGATTATTATTATTTGTTGTTAATTTCACTTGCCAAGTTGTCATTTATCCCAAAACAGTTAATTTTTCTAAAAAGGTAGGCTTTGTGGACTGCTGCCTTGTTGTTTTCTCTCATAAATCCCTCTTCTCTCAGATGTTGTTGGACTGGAGTCTGTATCTGACGTTGGGCCATGGATCGTCCCCTGTCTTCATGTCTTCTGATCTTCTGTCTCAGCCTTGGAAATCTTTTGTGTTTCTACTTCCCATTTTTGTTTTGGTCAGGATCTTTTTTGATTGCCTGACTTACTGCTTCCAACTTTACAACCCAAAGGTGCATGGAAGCGGTTTAACTTTACAATCCAAACACACCCAACAAGAGAAATCGTTCTGGTTTTTTTCCGTTAGACAAAATGGATTATGAAAAAACCATTAAAAGCTGTGTTTTGAATCGTTTGTCTATTTCAGTTTCATTGTTGTTTTTGATAAATTGCCTTCAACATATTTTTGTCTCACTCCAAACTGGCATAAAGAAACAATTTTGTTTTGTATGGAAGTTTTGTTAAGGCTTGCTTTTAATGACACTTTGACCATGCACAATTAAAGATGAACCAAGACAGAGTCAGAAGCCGTGGAGTCATGGGAGTCATGGTATATTCCAACATACATCTGCTCTGCTTCTTTTTTCATTTGTTTCACAGACTGTGGAAGCCTAATTGTACCATTAAAAAAGAATGAGGTCGGAGCGTTATTATAATAGATCCATGGGTCGGAGCCATATTGGATTTTCTCTACACTGATACAGGAACAGTATGAGCAGCACATGTTCCTGATCTAGCACTGACCTGATAATTCACATCCCCTATTGTCACGTAGATAACGCGTCAGCAGTGACAGTGGAGTTCTGCTGCCATCTGCTGGTCACATTTGGAAATGTGTAACGCATGTCCTGAATTAAAGAGACTGTATAGTACCAATATTTGTGATTTAATATGGTTAATTACAATCCAACATTTCTAATCTGTCGGTTTAGCAGATTTAGCAAGAAACAGTATTTACTTGTATGACTTGTTTTTATTCATGTGTTCATTTAAATAAACGTGTGGTGCCGTTTTTGTGTGAATTTTGTTTAAAAAAACAAACAACTTCCTACATTTCACTTAACAAACTAGTTCCTCCAAAGAGAGACTGATTCTGTTCTTTCATTGGATATTCTTCTTGAGACTCTCAAACATAAATATTGTTGTCCGTGGTATTTTAATTAAGAATCTCTCCTCTTTAAACTTAATCAGAAAAGGACCATGTTGACCTATTATCTGGGGACACATAAAAGATGAAGATGTAATTCATAATTAAAACATTGCATACTGTTCCTTTAAATACCTCTATGATTTGGCTGTTCCTGCATTGTGAATGGGAATCTTTTGATGTTTGGATGACTAATCCCCTTGTCACCCTGTCCACTGAAGATAGTGCTAGTTTGAAGGCTGCTGTTTTTATGGTGTTTTTAATGAATAACATTGAAGCAGTTGATGTGAAGGACATCTAAACGCCATGCCGATGTGTGAAAGCTATGGAGAAGCCACACATACCATAGAAATGTTTTATATATAAACATTTAATATACATTCATACACTCAATAAATACATTAATGAAAAAATAAATGGAACTAAGAAATGTGAAAACGTGTGAAATGTGTTTTTTTTTCCTCAGATAAATCTATCATAAAGTGCAAAAATATCAGCAAACATATTCACAGGTGAGTAAGTATGTTTTCTCTGGACGAACACACACATTATGTTAGTATAGCCCCATTTTTATATGCTAATTATATGTTAAACATCTTCTAATCCTTATGTACAGTGTCATGTGTGCAGAGGGCCTTACACATGTATTTATTTTAAAAGAAAAGAGCACCCTCATTCAGCCAATCAGCTCTAAGTATGCAAAAGATCACCTGTTTTCTTTTAAGATAAAGTAGCATGTTGTTGTTTGAGTGGTTCACGAAATGTTACTGAAACAATAATTTGTATCTGTTTGAACCAAGCAAATGAATGACATAAAAAAAAACTTGAAAATCTGCGTTTGACAAGTGTGAGCGCTTTAGTTTGTTTTGGAAACCCAGCTCTTTTAAAAGCAATTTAACCCTATATAGGCGGTTCATGATTAAAGTATTTTTTCACTCAGACTTCACATCTGGATTGACTGTCAGAGGGGTGTGTCTGCTCGTCTACTCCTTTAAACCGTGGACCGTAAATTCCAAAATAAAGTTCGCGCATACCTGCTACATGTTCTGACTTACACTGCCCCCTCGCGGCCACACACTGCATAGCAACAATAACAGTAGGTCGGGACTGCACCATTAACTTCAACAGACAACCGTGTGTTTGGAAGAAAATACATAAACCCACTTCACCTGTGGATATTCTTATGTGTCAGGGTTGTGTTTAAGTAGTGGTGCACTTTTTCATTGGATTCAAACGTGTTAAACAACTTCATTAAGACGTCCCCTGCTCCGTGGCTGTAATGGTACAGTCCGGCAGTATTGAAGGAAACAGAAAAAAGGGCTCGTTGTTGGTACACTGCGCTGGTGCAGACAGTACACCCGCGGTTTACGGATCTATCTCAGAATTGCACTCCACTTTACAAGCTTGCCATGGCTCTGTGCGGGGGAGTCGGAGCCATGGCTTTGCCCAGTGAGCTTATTGTCCACATATTCTCCTTTCTGTCGGATCGAGACAAGCTCAGGGCCTCCACCGTGTGTACGCGCTGGAGGGAGTGTCTCTTCTACCCTGCGCTGTGGACCGAGCTCAAACTGCGGATTGGTGGAGGCTCCAGCTCCGAGGAGACTCCCAAGCTGGAGTTTCTTATGCGCAAATTCGGCTCCTTCGTGCGGGAGCTGCAGCTGGAGCTCGCCCCGCTGGAAGGCTCTCTGAACACGGACACATCTGCTGCAAGAATGGAGCCCTCTCCGCGCTGCAAAGACGCCATGATCACCTTTGTCAACCAGGTGTTATGTGTTTTCACCAGCGTCAGGAATAATAGGTAAGTAACGAGATAGTTTTGCATTGTGTAACAGATTGTATGCATGTGTGTAGTGGTAAATGTTGTGGATATTGTGCATGTGTTGCGCAGTTGCTGCTTAGCTTCGGTGGTTATAAACAAACCCTGACATTTGCTGTTACGTAATCGATGGTTTATGTCTGCAATGGCGCAAATAGTCTCACAAACACAGTGTAAGACTATTTATCTGCAGCCTTGTGTTTATTTTACACAATTATAATGCAGACGTGTGTATGGTGAGTTTTGTATTTATATTCACGTTATCGATCATAATACAGTTTACTGTTACTGTTTGGAGACCATGATTAGTAGTTGATTGTCAAGTGAAAAGACATGTTTAAAGACATGGAAGATGCATGTGTTTGTTTATTTGTGTGTAGAAACCTCCAGCGGCTGCGTCTGTATGGGGACACCTGTGTTCTTCAACAAGAGGGACTGTTGGACAGTTCCAACCTCCACCAAATGGAGCAGGGGGACAAAAAGATCAACGAGTAAGCAAATACAATTCAAAAGCTATTGATGGGCTCTGCCTTTTATGTTTTTGGGCCCAATGAAGATAATTTGTTTAGAGAATTTTACAAATTGATTTAACATCTTTTAACTTGATTTTACTGTTTTATCTTTTGAATCCTTTAGTGTAATTTAGACTAAATTCTGTATTCATTCTCCTCTTTGCTTTGTTCATCACAATATTCTCTGCTCCACAGAATCCAGCAATTGTTCATGGAGTTTTTGTCCAATAGCCGGCAGCTCCGATGGCTTTCATGTAGCTTCATGCTTGGTCTAGTGACCTCCAACTCTCTTGCCTGTCTGTCCAACCACTCAGCAGAAACTCTGCAACATCTAAGTTTACTGGACCACCAACTTGGTTTGTACATTTAATCATGAACTTCTCTGCCAACGAGTTTGAAAGTGTTAACATTTCAATGACTCTTTGTTTTTGTTTATCTTAGGACCACTTATCGCACCGTCAGAGTTGGCTAGGCTTTCAAGTCTTCAGTCACTTGCTCTAGATTTTTCTGATTTGACTTCAGAGCTTTGTGGTTTGCTGGCATCTCCACAGCGCACTCCTTTGTATCGTCTCTCACTTTTGCTCAATGGTGCAGCTCTAGAATATAAACCCTTAGAAGGGATAGCAACAGATGATGACTGGAAGGCACTAGTAAGTATGAGTTTGTTACTCTCCCTGATTATAAACCTCCTCTATATAAATGTCTGTTTCCAAATAGGTCCGTTCTAGCACTAATCTGAGAGTCTACATCATGGCACTTGAAGTAGTCAGTTCGGAGCTCCTGCGGGTCCTAAAACCCAGTCTCCCGTTAGAGCGCCTCCACCTGGACAGCTACAGCACCATTGTGACTGACGCCACTTTGGAGCTGGTTTCTCAGCAGTACAACAAAACCCTGACTCACTTTCTTCTTCTGAGAGACGATCCTGACTTTCCTGACCTCAGCATCAATCGCAACGAGGATCCTTTGGTCCTCATGGCTTGGAGGTGTACTAAGTTGGCTGTATTGGTCTTGCATGGTAAGTTTTTCATTTTGTGCTCCTAAAAGTTTTTATGAAACATGTGTAAGACCTTTCCTAACCGCTGCCCTGGTCTTTCAACAGGATACACTGTCTGGTCTCATAACCTAGTAGCCATCTCCCGCCTGCGAGGATCCAGCCTTCGGGTCTTGACGGTGTCTGAAGAAAGCATCGACTTTGACCCTGACCAGTCGATGTGCATGGAAGGTGACCCGGTTCATAATCTGGTTAAAGAGGTGTCCCTGGGCCTTGGACGCGTCTGGCACCCATGTCTGGATTCTAATCTAGTTTTATCTGAACCCACCCAACATTTTCACCAAGAGGTGCATGCCTTCAGCGTGGGCGTGTAGACAGGGTGGCAACGTGTGCTTGAAATAGCCAAAAGGTGTGAAAACCAGGCCAGCTGTGTCAGATCAGACCTCAAATCGTATGTTCATAGCAGATGTTAAAGACCCAAGGTTTTATTTTTGCTATTATTTATTTGTATTGTCAGCTAACTGATCTGATTCTGTTGGCTTAGTCTGTCTGGTCTGGTTTTGATCAAGTTCTTTTTTGAACTTGACCTTATTAACCTCATTATTTTATTGTTAACTTTTGCTCTGCTTCTAACCCTTATTGGTGTGTGGTGGTTCGTTTGCCTCTATAGATGTGTCTATTTGCATATATTGCTCTCCTGCTCACAGGGAAGATGGACTGATACAGGCTGAATGAGGATGAATGGAATAATGGGGACTTAAAGTTCAGCGAGTGCTTTAGTTTAATGATCTTTTGGCATTTGTCAGTCACTTAAAATCTTCTCTAGCAGTGAAGGTAATGCCATTCTAGAATGTTCTTAATTTCTCATCTAAGTTGAGAACATTTCCAGCAGGGTGGGAATCGTATACAATAAATTGAGTGACCATGGGAGGTGCAAATGCCGTTCTTTGCCTACAGTCATGTTTCCTTCATGACCGAGTTTTGAGCATTGTTTTTGTAGCATTTAAAAGCTAAATGCACCTTGCTGATGGATTCTGATGTATCTCCCTGCTGCTAGTCTTCCCACCCTGCTAACCTTCTCAGCTATTCTCATGACAAAGGATGGCTTCTTTGTCTTCCGACTGACACTTTTGAAGCCAATTTTTAAACTACTCAACAGCCACATTCACTGTAAAAATCTCCCCTATTTTTATTTAGTTTTGTTAAGTCAGTATATTTGCATATATTTTGTATAATCCTGGTGATATCAGTGGTATCCTTTTGAAGGTTGAGCTATTTTGGCATGTTATAGTTTCAGAGTGTTATATATCTTGATGCCATTGTTGGCATCCTCTTAAACCATTGTGTATCACTGGCTCTGAAGTGCCACATGTGAACGACCATGGCTCTGGAGGTTACATGTGAACGACCATGGCTCTGGAGGTTACATGTGAACGACCATGGCTCTGGAGGTTACATGTGAACGACCATGGCTCATGGAGGTTCTTCTTCAAAGGTAGTTCCTGGTTTTATGCTTTTACCACGAACATGTTTCTGCTGCTGATTCTTCAGAACTGTCACTGTCCTCGGCAGTATGTCACTTATTATTAAAGAATGATTGTTTTGCTCGCAGCTCAGCAGCTGAAACTGTTGCAGGTAAATCCATTCTCCGGTTAGTGCCGAAGATGTTGAGAAAAGAAACACATGTACATTATTGGACCACAAATGGCTTTTTGATGGAATTGCAGTTTCTTGTGGAACACTTACTTCCTGGGCATTTCAGGAGCCTGTGGTTTTAACACAATAGTTGTGCAAAGACTTGTTTTGGCAGAGCTTTTGAACCAAGATGTTGCGTACATACCAGCAACAGCACAGCCAAACCGTTTATCTTTAGAGGCTGGAAATGCTCTAAACAACAGGGACAAAGAAACGGATGCACTGAATGTAACTATTCCATTCTGTTGGCCAGTCAGTTTATCAGGGTGCTTTAGTTTTCTCTTATATATAAATATATATATGATAAGTTTTACTCTTCTAATATCAACAGCCAGCAGTCAGGGTTAAACATTGCATTTCTCACGTGTTTGGGACACGCAGCACAACGTCGGGCTCTTGTTTGTGACTTGGGTTATTGTCGTCAGTCTCAGGTAGGATTAAAGAATCACTATGACCATAACCATCCATTCATGTTAATGTAAAGAGAACTTATTTATAGTCACTGTTGCCTTCCAAAAGCCCTTGTTTTGTGGATTCTTTGTTATTAACTTGCCATTTGAAAAAAAAACCTTGACTATTCAGGAGTTACCAACTTAATCATACATTTGTTTTCAAAGATTAAGAGAGAATGGCAGAACGCTTATTGCACATGTTTTCAATCCCAATGTGCTGCTCACGTTGCAGCTTTAAGTTGGATATAAGATCTGTTGTAGATGGTGGAAGTGCTCGACCCAATATTAGATCAGAATAGAGAACGTAGAGTATTTTTATCGAAAGCGTAGTTTTATTTATACTGAATGTTTGGAAACTTTCATGGCTTGTGAATCCGCTTGACGAGTTGCCAAATGTTTTTGTCTTAACAACATTATTGGGCCGAGTATTTTACCATCCGATAATCTAGTGTGCGGTAAGTTTTGAGAACATGCAAAGACATTTTCCGAAGCAAGAATATGAACAGTTGTCATGGGCCAAACCATTGGAACACGTCAATGCTTTGTGACTATAGAGGTCTGGGCTTGATTATTGCTGGTCCATATCAAGGCTGCGGTGCTGGTAGGTCTCATGTTTCATCGTCATCTGTGCTTGGGCCGAAGGTGTTTGCTTGAGGACTTCTTGGACTATCGTTTTTACTCGTGATAATCTCAAATCCATGGTCTATATCTCAGGATTAAAGCAGTTTGGTTCATAGGGAGATTATGAAAGCGCATGTGGAGCAGTGGACTTGAATACACAGAGCTGCTATGAAGGCTATCTCCTGCTCGGGTGTGCGAATACAGAAGCTCTGAGATAAATCTTATATACGTTTAAATGAACACCTTCAGATTTTTATTGCTAGTCAATCCTTGTGCAGAACTGCGAGATTGTTGGTCTGCTTAATTTCAATGAGCAACAATAGCAAATGAGGATAAAAGCAAAACATTTGTTTAAATTTGCTCTTTCATCCTTGACCAAAGTGACCAAAACTCTAACGAATATATTCTAAAATAAGGTTTTATTAGCTGCGGATTGATTGAAAGATTGTGTTTTGTGGTGGATGGAAATGACTCAGCTCGTGCCTAATAGTATTGATATTAAACTTTTAAACCTTTTTTGTTGTTGTTTGCATTGACGCTTTTGACATTAACTAGCTGTTCTTTCACACATACCTGTACAGAGTGTGACTGTGGCGTCTGCACAAATTGTAATAGTTGGCACATCTATACCGACACAACTAAAGTAGTATTACTGTGGCTGAGACGGGAATATTCTGTGTATTATAGCAGGCAGCAGGAAACATGGATCCTTATTCTCAGGATTAAGGCCGAAGAAGTCACTGGATCTGTTCTCCTACATTGAGCTGCCACAGACCATAGTGAAAAGCCGGTGCATGAGTTCCCAGGAGGCTGTGCAGACTCGGATCCTCCCTTCTGTTTCCTCAAGGTCATGCTAAGATACTAAATCACTGACCTTGGCTCTTTGCTCCCCTTTTTTATTCAAGCACCAAAACCATTCATGTTTGGCCATGTTTTACTTCAGCACGAGTTCATCTGAGCCGTGACCATGCAGGCGCCTCAATCCTGGGCCTTCACTTTAAGTAGTGGCTGAATGTGAACGTGAATACTGCGGGGAAAAGAGCCAGCTTTCAAATGCCAGGACTGAACACCTTATGAGTTTGCATTCTTAGATGAATTATCACAAATGAATCCCGTATGTACTGCATGGCACGCATGTAACCAAGGCTGCGTGCTGTAAAGCCAGAGCCTGAAATGCAAAAATGGCAGGTTTTCGGTTCCGGTATCAATGCTGCACAGGAATTGCTGCTAGAAATGGTTAAGAAACATGACATTCCATGTGGAGGTTACTCAGGCTATTTTCTCTGCATTTAAATAACTGTATACAGTGGTTTGTTGGGGTAAGCAGGAAATCCTGACGATGACAAGACACCAGCTAAATATTCTGTCAATGTGAGGAGACGAGAAACCATTCAGAGCGACTTAATGAAGCTGGTCTTTTTCAATGTGTTTTTATTTACTGTATTCTGTCAACAACTTCCAGAGGCCATTAGTGTAACTTTTGTGTCTGGTACACCGAGGAAAGCTTGATTGGCTTCATTTGAGAGTAAATATGGTTTTCTGTGTGTGGATGTATACAATAGTATTCATGTAAGGGGGTCTTGTTTGATTACAATTGTGACTGAGTAATTGGAACAGTGAGACCTTTTATTTTGCCCAAAGTCTCTGTTGGTATGCACATGCTTTTGTTGTTTGGAATTAAAATGTTTATAGTCTCACACCAGCAGACATTTATTGACTCAATAATCCCAGCAGCTGCTGAAAAACCAAGAGCTGGTCTCAATGAAGTCCATCAGCAAAAGAAAACAGTTGATAGTCTTAAGTATGAGGATTTTGTTCGATATGTCGCACATAAACTGGAGAAGGTTCATTTTGGTCTAACCCACTGAAGCAGCATCTGTCCAGCGCTGCTTAGACAAGTCCAGAGAAAGTCTAGGCCTGGTGAGCAAACGGAAGGCTGAGGTTTTCTCATCTGATCTGTGTCACCAACTACAAACTGACATGTTCTTTTACAGGGAACAGCTTTACTCACTGCATCAACCACAAATGTAAGAATTATTTTTCAATATGCAAGTCAGTGAAACCAAAGGTTTCCAAACCCAAGTTTGAAAACTTTTGCTATAAAAGGTCTGAGAGGTTTCAGCTACACTAGTGACATGTTATTTTTTCATTTTTGTACAAGATCACCAACGGCCACAAATAAAATTGTGACTGTCCAAATCTGTGTTTATCTGCAAGGCAAGCTCACACTGAGGGAGGAAAAGAATATCTTATATTTTCAGTTATTGACCTTCCTTTTCCAACAGACTGGGCTTTGTCGACGGTCAGCCTCAAAGCTATGCAAAAGGAATGCCACACGGTCATCCACATGGTTCTTATGGTTTTACTCACAGTATTAAGATCTTGCAATGACAATACTTAGCCTTATGATTAGGTGTTTTTGTTTTGGACTTTAATAAAACAAACTTCTGATCAGTCATAGAGATTGTGACGGTGGCTCTTGGTCTCTGTGAGACTGGTTTGATGGCCCCAGTTTTATTGTGGTACAGATGTTGTGTGTTTGTTTTCATCAACATTGTTTGCAATAATGATTTGACTAATGGTCACAAAGGGGAACAAGCACCTCGCCACTTCTGTAAAAACAGAATGAGAACTACATGAATATGTGAGCCCAAGTTTGTTAATGCATTCATGACTAAACATTTTGTTACACAACGTATCATTTCAACACAACACAACATTTCAAACTTGTTTCTCTTGAAAATGGTTTCTGTTTTTTCAAAGAGCTTTCGTCTGTTGAAGTTCAGGTTTACAGTGGGCTTTCGGCAACATCGAAAGGAAAGTTGTGAAAATAACTCAAATGTTTTGCCCTCATCCGTTTGTCTGTTGAATAACTTTAGTGGGCAGCATAATGTGTTTGTTTCAAATAAACTTGGAAAATAGAAGTTTGATTTTTCCCATGGTTTTTGTTCTTTGGTTCTGTTATTTCACATTCATGTGTTGCAGAGTTGATCAAATACCTCCTCCATGAATCAAAGGAAGGACATGTGAGCGGCCAGATGTTGATATATATCTATGTGGAATGAATGCTCCTCTTCTAGTCTGTTAATAAAAGTGTAAACTATTGAAACTCATTTTTTTCTGCATGAACCAATAGTTTTAGAACGGGGGGGGGGGGATATATTTATTTAACAGACATAAATATATCAACTAATTATACTTTATCTTAAAACCAATAAGAAAAGTCTACTTTATAATTGGGCGCCACGGTGGCTGAGTGAATAGCACTCTCGCTTCTCAGCAAGAAGGTCCTGGGTGCCCCGGTCGGACCAGGGCCTTTCTGAGTGGAGTTTGCATGTTCTCCCCGTGTCTGTGTAGGTTTCCTCTGGGTGCTCCGGTTTCCCCTACCACTAAAAGGATGTACCATAGTTCTGGCATGCGCTTTCTGTACTGGCGACACTGCTCCCATCTCTGTGTGGAGTGAGAGGACAATTGCCCAAAAATAACCATTGTAAACCGCTTTGTGACTCTGGTCTGTGAAAGGCGGTATATAAATAAAGATTAATTACTTAATTTAGCTGGATTCTTATATTTTGGGTGTTTGAGTGTTTGTATTAGTCTAATCGGACAAATTACATGAGGGATTAATGGATGAAGAAAAGTCACCTCTCAGTTATGCACATAAGACTACTACATCCATCCACACGCTGTGAACCCCGGTGGCCTGCAGAGGGCGCCGGTGAGCAGCACGTCCCGGAAGCACGCGCCGTCTACGTAAACCGCGCGCACACGTGACTGGCGCTAACAAGAAGCAAGATGGCGGTGGTGGTGCGGAGTCTGCAGGATCAGCTCGAGAAGGCGAAAGAAGGCCTGAAAAGCGTGGATGATAATATTCGAAAATTAACTGGACGAGATCCCAATGAAGCGCGGTAAATGAGCGTTTGTTTGTGTTTCCTGAGTCTGGATGAGGTTCTGTGAGGTCCGTGAGTGCAGCACGGCAGGACCATGGGCAGGACCATGGGCAGGACCTGTAGGAGCAGCCAGTCCTGGTTAGAGCCATGGTTAGCACACACAGGCTGCTCATGCTTTTCTGCCTGTGATGGTTCCCCAACATTTTAGTAACATATTTCCATAAAGTATCACAGAAGTCTGTAGTGACTCCACCTGAACTCAGAATGTTTATGGTCCGGGAGCAGGACATGGCCAGGACCGGGAGTCAGGCCTTGTGTCTTGACTTGTGTTTTGAGATGTGTTTTGAGATGGATGGGAGGGATCATGAGCCACATGTGATGGATTTGTTATGGTTTACTGTTCAGGCAATCTTAATCAGTTTTTAATATTAAAGTTTAACCTGTTGTTTGTACTTAGACCGGGTCAACTCCGTCGTGTGGGCGGCCCCTTGGCAGGCCCAGGTGGAGGTAGAGGCAGAGGAGTCAACTTACTCAGGTAAAGTACATGCAGCGCAATTCATTAATGTCGTTCAGGCTGAATTTGACGTTTTCATTCTTGTTGAACATGAATGTATTTTAGAGTAATGATGATAAATTAAACATTTTCAGACGCAGTCTCTCTGACATCGGTACAGGTGGGCCCCCTGCCAAGCAGCGGGATATCGCTGGAGCTCTGATGAGGTGAATCTACTGTTTGAAATATTTGTTCAGTTTGAAACAAAGAAGTATTAAAGTATTTCCAGACCCATTTTTTTAATATTGTGGGAAAACGTCCCTAAACCCTAAAAGTAGTCAAGTTAGATGACTTGGATGCCTATGGTCTACAAAAATTGATAAACAATATTTGAGCGGACCATTAGAAATAAACCAATGGAATTTGTTCATCACCAACGAACCAATGGGATGCGTTTACCCCCTTCACCCTCTTCCTGTTTCTCGCAAGTGCACCTGAGTTATTGGATTTTCTAAAACCTAAAATGGTTGAACAGAAAATGCCAATTTCACGTTTGCTCCACTCTCCCTGTTCTGACAAAGAAAAAAAATGCTGGATGTTTGGTTTGGTGGAGAGGGGGGAGTGGTTTCCAGTGGGCGCTTCGGCTAAGCTAACAACATCGCTTAATGCCTCTTTAAATGTGTGGCGTGTCTTTTCAGGCTGGCAGGAGGAGGAGACATGAGGCCCCGGAGGGAGATGCGCCACGACAGCGACGCTGAGGATGATGACGATGTCAAAAAGGTTTTCCTTGTCACCAGTATTAGATTCAATCAACCATATTTTTCATGTTTTTAATGTGCAATTGTTTTGATCATACAGCCAGCGTTGCAGTCGTCAGTTGTAGCTACCTCCAAGGAGAGAACACGCCGAGACCTCATCCAAGATCAAACTATGGATGACAAGGGCAAACAGAGGTAATATTGTTAGTCCTGCAATGGATCTCCCTTTTGTGACGTCAAATTTAAAAGAATATTTGTGTCCAGGAATCGGCGTATGTTTGGCCTGCTTATGGGGACCCTGCAGAAATTTAAACAGGAGTCAAACGTTTGCACTGATAAGGTAAGGGCCGTTGTCTTTAGAGGTGTATTTTTTTTTTGTAATGCAATGCTCTTAACTTCTCTACATTACGTGCAACAGCAAAAGAGGCGTTCTGAAATTGAGCAAAAACTCGAAGTTCAGGCCGAAGCTGAAAAGAAAAAGGTGGAGACCGAAAAGAGGGAATTATTTGAGGAGAGGCGAGCTAAGCAGACCGAGCTGAGATTACTGGAACAGAAAGTTGAACTGGCTCAGCTGGTGGGCGTGTTTCAATATTCATAGTTTAATACATCTTGGTAGAATGTTAACAAACCTTTTTCTTTTTTCGTAGCAAGAGGAGTGGACTAATCACAATAACCACCTGGTCAAATTTATCCGCACCAAGACAAAGCCACATATTTTTTACATGCCTGGGAAAATCTGCTCCGCAAAACAGAAACTCCTCGAGGACTCTACCAAGAAACTGAATGGTCAGTATTTTTTTTGTTTTTTTTTTACAGGCTGCCAATGACGACCTGTATTTGAAAGAAAAGAGAAAAAAATACTAATTATGTGCACATT
This sequence comes from Knipowitschia caucasica, assembly GCA_964034765.1. Taxonomy (NCBI): domain Eukaryota; kingdom Metazoa; phylum Chordata; class Actinopteri; order Gobiiformes; family Gobiidae; genus Knipowitschia; species Knipowitschia caucasica. The sequence goes on along the minus strand of OZ035834.1, from coordinate 5,154,453 downwards.
GGTTTTTCCTCAGATGTTTTTGAAGAGCGACGTCAAGCATTTGCCGAACACATCAGCAAGATGGAGTCTCGCCCACGCCGCCAGCAAATCCGTGACCCAGACGCCACCAAAGTGACCCCAGGGATGGACCGCTCAGCCGAGGGTAAGCCAGCAGGTCAGATAGTCAAGGTGAGGAAGAGCTTAGCTGAGATGGAGGAAGATGAGGAGGAAGAGGATGATGATGATGAAGAAATGCAGAAAGGGACAGATGAGAAAGCCGACGAGGGGAAGAACAATGGTAAAGATGTAGCGGAGCAGGAGAAGGGAGAGGGGACACCGGGAGAGGGGGAAATGGAGGTAGGAGAGGAAGGTACAGGAGAGAAGATGGAAGTGCAGGGAGCTGAGGAGCCAAAGGAGGCGTCTGATGTAAACGTCAAAGATGCCAGTCCAGAATCAGAAACGAAGGAAGCAGCTGAGGAAAGTGCAGAGAGGAAGGATCAGGTAGTGACCAGTGAGCTGCAAAACGTGGGAATATCGGGCTCTCCGTCTGAAGCGCCTGCCGCCGTCCAAGAACCTACAAAGTCATGTGAGCAGCCTAGTCCCCTCGAGGAAGCCACAGTTCAGACACAGGAAGCCCCCTCAGACACCGTTCCACAGGATGAGCCCCGGGTGGAGTCTTTTGCCATACCTGGTCTCGACGTGCCCAGTGAGGCCACAAACAGCCAGGGTTTAGGAGAGCGACCCCAGGAGGCTGAACCAGAGACCACAGCCGAGTCCACCGACATGCCGTCTGAAGAGAGCCCCAAGGAGAAGAGTCCAGGGAGGGGGAGGACCAAGGAGGCTGGGAGAAAGAGTCATAGCAGGAGCTCCTCTTCTTCATCCGGGTCCAGCTCCAGCGGTAGCTCGTCTTCATCCGGGTCCAGCCACTCTTCCTCCTCCTCATCCTCTTCATCCTCGTCCTCGAACAGCAGAAGCCGCAGTCGTGACGGCGAGAAGCGCAAGAAGAAGCAGTCAGAGAAGGGTAGAGATAGAAAGAAGGGGGGCGGTGGTAGAAGTGGAAGGAGGGACGTAAAGGGGTCAAAGGAGAAGAGGACAGAGGATGGGAAGGGCAGTGGTAGTTCTTCTCGGGGCAATAGGGAACGGAAAGACAAAGATAGAAAGGACAAAAGACGTTGAAGTTCCACCGCTGGTTTTAAGTTTCATCTTTAACAAGTTTTCTTTTAAATCAAAATCTTTCGAATTGTTGACTCAAATCTACAAACTTTTTATGTGTTCATCCAGTATACACATTCATGCTTGATTTAATATTGGTGATACTTGGCTCTTTTTTTTTTTTTTTAAATTGGATTTTTAAGTTGGACGGAAACCCTCGGAACCTCCGATTCAATCATTTTAGCTTTATCAACTCTACAGTAACATTGTACCAGAGACATTTCTACTGTAGCACGGTATTGTCATTTTGACCGCTCACGTCTGGATGTCAACATTTGTACATTTGCTATTGGCCCATGTTGTCTTTTTGTACCAACTGACTTGTCTGCTTCAAATTAAAGGTGAAATGCTGATAACGTGGTTGTGTTTTTCTGTCACAAATGTATGACTGGTTTTGATCTAATGGGGTTATTTGTTCAGATTACTATTGAATCACTAATGCAAAGTAACAGAATGAAATGAGCATTTGTGGATCAAAGTAAAGCATTAGCAAAGCATTTTTCATTGGCGTGATGTTTTTCTAGCGGTTTAAAAGTTAACTCATTGACTGCCAGCTGTTTTTGATTTCTCATTTTAAAGACTCACAGAATATTATGTGCTATGACCAGATTCTGAAAGATTAGACTGTCTACTTTCATCAGCAAAAATACGTTTCTAGTTCTCCTGTAATCGGCAGGTGAATTAAGTTTGACAAATCACTTTGGAGAACACACATCGCACTAGTCTCATAGTTCCAAAACGTCTTGGTTTTATGTTAAGTGTTACATGTTTTGCTCCAATCCTGACCTGCAACAACTGGATTTAATTAGATCAAAATAGAAAATGTTTACACCAGTGAAATCAGTTGACCGACATGAATTTGAAAAGTTACAGGACATGATGGACCATAAATCACTGGCTTTACTTGGTATGTTAGTATATTACTGGTATATTGTGCAGGCATGAATAATTCTTCAAATGCCACTTTCACATTAGACATTTGGGCATTTTCTGGTGTAAATGAAAAGCTGATACTGGTATTTGTTGATTGTTCAACCAAGAATTCTGTAAGCTAAAGACAATTCACCACACTAATCTTAGTCTTTGAAAAATATTTTAATAGAAAAGATTTAAGGCAAATTCTTAGTATCAAGGGCTATAACCAACTCCATTTTTAAACCTCAATTATCAGCTTCTGGTTGGTCTGCAAGGTCACTCTGTTCAAAGTATCTGCAAAAACATACAATTCAAATGATTATGATGTACTCCACTGACATAAAATTGTATAAAAAATGTCACCTGGCAACAAGGCAAATGAGAAGATTGAGTGCAGGTAGTTTTTCATCATCTTGACTCTCCTGAAAAGAATTGGCACAAAAATTACTTAACCGAAGGAATCGTTTGCGGCCAAATAAAACCATTTAAATTACCAATGTGGTTCGTAGGTGTGCGCATCTTCTGGCCAGTTGTCTGATGGAAGAGTGGGCCTCAGGTATTAATGGCTTTTCCAGACAAGCCAAAAGTGCATACAACCATTTGCCCTAAAAAAAAGTATTACACGCCGTTTAAAATCTAAATCCTACATTTCACCGAATGAATATCATCGATTTACCAATTGTGGAATAAAGTCTTTTTCTTCAAACCAGTTAATAAGAATTTCAAGAACTCCCAAAACTGCTGACTGGCATAAATATGGACAATTAACATGACCATTAAATGTGGGATTTAAACATGGCTAAATAAAAGTCATTAAGTACCTGGTTGAGGCGGCTGACAATACTAAGGAAAGGAGGGAAGCCCACCTGGATAAAGTATAGTTATGCATAATATTCTGACCGTACATTAAGATGACGGACAATATTAGAATATGAAGTCTTACCTGGCTATAATCAAGTTCCGCATCAGGGTCTGCATCAGCATCGGAACATGAACCTAAACAGAATTTCTCCCCCAGACAAAATCTCTTCCAACCCTCCTCGTCGGAAACACTAGGCTGTAAAGCATAAAATATTAATACATAACGTTTATGTGTTTCATGTTAGGTTCAGTTCTTGGGTAAAACATGCTCACCATGATCACGTTGCCCTCAAGAGGCTGTGTACCCCAGTGTGTCCTGTTTTTGGTGATACTCTAGAGACAAAGGCAAGTTTATTTGTAGAGCACAATCATACACAGGGCAACTCAAAGTGCGGAAAACAAAACAGGATAGAACAAATCACACAAGGCGTTAAAATAATAGATCATCACTAAAGATTGTTCCAGATTTTAGCAGCATGAATCTGAAATGCAGCCTCCCCATGTTTAGTTCTGACTCTGGGACCAGCAGGAGTCCAGTCCCTGTGCTCCTCAGAGTCCCAGCAGGAGTCCAGTCCCTGTGCTCCTCAGAGTCCCAGCAGGAGGCCAGTCCCTGTGCTCCTCAGAGTCCCAGCAGGAGACCAGTCCCTGTGCTCCTCAGAGTATCTTCTTCTAACTCACCTGCCTGACGTCTGAGAATGTGCTAACTTGCTTCTGCTGCCAACGGAGACTGGGAGAGAAACCTTTTGGGGCGATGTGACAGCTCGGAACCTGGAAGTAAGTAAGTAATTTTTATTCAAATAGCGCCTTTCACAGATCTTAAATTGTTATGGGCATTGGTCTCTTACTCCACACAGAGATGGGAGGAAGGAAGAACTTATAACAGCAACGTTAACTAGTGTGTTGGTCAGTTTCAAAGAAAGAACTTACCGGGGCGTTATCCTCTCCCTTTCAAGAGTAAAGAAATTAAATCCAAAATTATGAATAGGATTTATCCAACTAATGAATTCTTAATGCACGGATTTAAATTGGATGTGGACAAATGTGGATTCTGTCAAGACGGTGACAGAAGATTGATACTTTATTTTTCTCTTGTGAATCGGTCCAGTCATTTTGGTTTGACTCTCAATGGTACGGATGAAAGGAATTTTACTGCCAAATTTAACTATTCTTGATGTAAAGGTTTGGAATTCCAATTAATAATAGTTAAACCTATATAGCTTTAAACTGCTATAATTAATTGATACATGCCCTTTACATTTACATATGACAAACTTCTAAATGTATACCCTGCTTTTCGTATATAATGATCGCTATATGTATTTTAAGGCACTTGTTCTGCTTGTATTATCTTTGAATCTATAATCAAATATCTATATTAGAGAAAAGAACTTACCGAGGCGTAAACTGTCTGTCTCTTTGTTAACTTTTTGGGATCAATCTGAGCGATCATCACATCAGGACACTTTGACGCCTCCAACCTTGGCACACAGAGGGGACGAATAAGTGAAAAAAACAGACAATGGACCTTTTATCATTTTTAATATATCGGTTCACAAATCGTACTGGACTTGGCGCATGTATTCTTGGGGGTTTCTTGGCGGTCCTTTTAAATCCAACTCGTCTTTAATGTCTTTAAGCTCCACAGGCAGGAGTCTTGGCATCAGTTCCTCCACGTCAGACTTCATTTTGTTTAAATATGTTTGCTAATAATCAGCGTTTGAAGATAGCCCAGTGTGCGTTTGTCTGGGCGCTGATTGATGACGTAACTCTGATGCGTCGCGTGTTTAAGCAACGTGCAGTCAGGTTGCTATAGTGACGAAATGAGTGGGAATTACAGACTACGGGTGGGAATAATGGGATTGCATTTTGTCAATGTTTTTTTACTATTGTTAACATATAATCAAAATATAAAAAAATAAAAAACTGTTTTCACTATATAGATTTATTTGAGTTTTAAAGCTATTTGAAAGGTTAATAATTACCCCACACAAGTTATATCTTATCTCGCTCCTGCTCACACGCACCATTGACTGAAGGCTGCAGAGAGGCAATGTCCATTTGTCTCAATCCCTGGCCAAATGGGGATTTATTTTACACAATTGAGAAAGTCCTTTTACTGAGATTATGGATGCTTCTGTGCTGCACCAGATTTTAGGCCTATTTATTCTAACTCAAACTCACTTCACTTCTGGATTGCTGTCTGACTATAAAATCTGTGGAGACGCAGAATGTGAAAGTAAGTACTCCACAATTTGTTTGTTGTCTCATTACTAATAGCATTTCATATTTCATGTAGGTCGGATGAGCAGAGTGCAAGCTGTCCAGGACCATTACAGTAAAGACTGCCGCTTCCTGAATTTTCGACAAGGAGATGTAATCTTTGTATACCACAAACTAACAGGAAAGAGAGAGGACCTTTGGGCCGGCAGTGTATGTATTGTTCATTTGTTTGGGACAGTGCATGTCATGAACGCACCTCATTAACACGTATACAGAGACTCACAAATAAATCAGACAATATTTTTTTTAACAAAATGGCATTATTTGTTAAACTCACATACATGTTATGCAAAATAAAATGTACGGTGAAGAAGTTATTTGTCATTCTCTAATCATAACCAAAACTAATTGAGCATCACTGTCCTTTGCGGTCTTTGTCACAATGCATATTGAATTAATGTGTTTGTCACATTTTGTATCAGATAGATAGAAGGTTTGGTTATTTTCCAAAAGCTGCAATCAAAGAAGAAGAAATATATGCAACTGCAGAGAAAGTTCTGGAAACACAGGTAGGCTAATCGTGAATTGCATTGTTAATTTTATAATATTGTTCATCGTTTTCACATTGTCCATCATTTGTATAACTTTGAATGACAGAAATCAGATTTCTTCTGTATGAATGAAAATGGCTATCCAATCGACACAACCGAAGACGATGGTAACTCTGATGGTGTTGACAATGAGCCAGAAAGTGCTCACACAACACCATCAACGCTGCAAGGATCCTCTGAGGAATCACATGAAATATCTGCCAACACAAAAATTGAAAGTGAAAAAGAAGGAGAGGACCCTGGGTCGAATTCTTGGCTCAAATCCTCAGTGACAGGACTGTGGGAACTTGTCAAAAAAGAGGAGCCAAGTGCTATCCTTAAAGAAGACACAGCAAAGGAAACAGATGAATCGTCCCTCACGTCTTCTGTCACAGGGTGGTTAGGGCTGGGACAAAAGAGCAGCGAAGAACCAGTAACTCAGGACACAGACACGTCTAATATTGGCTCTAGCATGACGCAATGGCTCAACTTTGGAAGTGAAATTAAAGAGCAAGACAAAACAGATTCAGACAATTCAGATGAAGTATACAGGAGCAGGAAGATTGCTCTAGACATGGAGGAGAACCCATTTCATCATCAAGAGAAAAAAGATTCTGGGACACTGGGATGGATCGGTGATGGAATTTCAAGTACATTGGGTTTTGGCTCGAATGATCAGGGTTCTACAGAAGACAGTAAATTTGCAGAAACGGAGAAAGAGTTCGACCCTGCAGCCAGGTCTTGGTTTGATATCGGTCTCACAGACATGCTGGGGTTTCGAAAAGGCGACGTCAAGGGGAAGGACGAGAAGATAGAAGATACTGTAGAGCCAGAACAAAACGCAGATGATCCACAGAATGACCCTGAGCACAGAGATCAACCTGAAGCATTGGATCATGAGACGATCATTCAAACCACCCCAAACACAGATTTAAAAGAGTTGAATAAGGACTTTGATTTTAAAACAGAAATACTCGGTGTAGAAAGAGGGGCAAGTGGTCGGAGTGAGCCAGCGCACACAGAAGTTGAGACGCATACTTCCAATCAAGATGGATCCACACGTACTGAGGACACAGTTGGATTTGAGCATCCAAAAGAGACGGGTGAAGACACAGCCATTTCAAGTGACAGTAATTCTCATGTAATCAACAACCTCCAGTCACAACACAGCAGTGCAGAGGAAAAAACAGACTCTCCGATTCTTGAATGTACTCAAAATGGTTCAACATTCGAAACAGCGACAGATATAGAATCAAGAACCCGAGTCGAGGAACTGAAAAACTCTGCGGTTATTGAGACGCTCGAGTCAAATACGCAGGGAATGCACGATACGCCACAAGATCAAGGCAACCAGCAGGAAATGGCCAGCGCAGTTAGGTTGATTAACAACATCCAGGAGGTTTTAACTGATACTGAACTATACTTGAGAGAGGAGGACGTAGGCATGACACAGGATGTTGTGGATGTCAAAGAGCCACCTAATAAGGATAACAAGACGCCTAACGAGGACGAATTAGGACAAAGTGAGACGCAGGGTACGCAGGAAAACTGTGATAAAACCGAGCAAAGACAGGATGTAGTTGTGGAGATAGAAGAATGGGAAAACAGTGAAGAGGTTGTTGAAAAGGAGAGTGGCAGGAAGATGTCGCAACCTGATGAAGATGCATTTGACTTTGTTGCAGAAGGAAATGAAGGGAGGAAAGTTGGTTTGATTGGGAAAGGATGGGAGTTGGATCAGAACACAGGTGTTAGTTCCACAGAGGAGGTGATGGAGACACCTGAAGGAAGAAGCGCCAAGACAAATCAAGTTGAGAAAGTGAAAGATCTGAACGTGACCAGAGATGGAGGCATTAACTTATTTGAAGCCGTAAAGGAGGATCTCCATCAGCTGGAAGTGGAAGAACATATTATTGAAGAGAAATTGGATCACGAAAGCCTTGAAGAAGTAAAGCAGATATTTTCTAATAATGATCAAGTCTTCAAAAATGCCAAAGAGAGAAGCACAGAAGAAGAAAAACCACATTTAAAACACACAGATCAAAATGCATATGAAAACGTCAATGAATTATCCTTTAATCTTGCAATGGCGACTGAATTAAATGCACGTCTTGCTGATCCAAATGAAAAGAACATTGAAGAGAACACAGACGATAAATTGGTACATTTTACAAAGTCGAGTCTTGATGTTGATCCAAAAGAAGATGAAATTAAGATGATAGAAACAACAGAATTTACTGCTTCACAGAATATACAGAATGAGCCAGCTGCAAGTCCAGACCACACAGACAAGCCCCAAAGTCAAGCTGAGAAAGAGGGGTTTTTGCATCGAGAATTCCATTTCTTTGCCAACAATGAAGAGATCGACTTTGACAATGAAGCCTCAGGAGCGGAGCACGAGCCTCAAGTCAATTCTGACGTTGAAGAAAAAGTTGGAAGTATTGCAGCAAATAACTCCAGAGAGGATTCGCAAAACATCTCTCCAACAACACAGCCTGCAATTTCACTACGTCCCAAAGCAACCAGTCTGAATCCCAAAACGCTACACAAACTCTATCGTTCTATTCTCACCTACATGGATACAGGCGAAGTTATGATTTTAATAAAATGTTTCGGAGAACACAAAATGCAGTTTCTGGATTACGTCTTGTCCAGCTTTGACACTGTCTCTGCTGAAAATGACGTCGATCAATCCTTATTGCTGGATATAGAGAGACTTTTGAGTGACCAGATGGAATCGTTGACGGCTCCCAGGATAAACACACAAGAAGAGGCTACAGACAAAACTAAGACCATTAATGCGCTGCGGAAAGTGGAAATTGTTTTAGAAAAAGTCAAAATGGGTTTCAAGATGGGCAAATCTGAGCCTGAGAATAATGAGCAAGGTATTGGTTCTTTGATGTTATTGTTGGCATATCCCACAAATGGATCTAAACTATTTGTGTTTTTCAGTGTCAGATAAAAACAAAGAAATAAACAGTGACATTTTGGGCGTTCAAGGTGAAGCAGTTGAAATCCACACTGATACAGAAGGTAGAATATGTTCTTTTTTGTTTTAGCTGGGGTACCTAAGTAAGTAAGTATGTTTATTTGTATACCTAACACTGAAACCACAAAAATGTAACTATTTAATAACATACTGTAAATCTGGATAATTTCCTGTTCGCAAAACTGTCTGCTTCTATCACAAGTTATCTAATGAATGTATTTTCGGCTTTAGCGCTTAAAAAGTGACCAAAATGTCAAATATAACTCACAGAATGCAACAATAGCATGTTTTCTGAAATGATAAAGACAGCATGTTGTGGCCTGGTTTGTTCACCAAAAATAACAAACGACATGTGTCATTAATAATAATAATAATAAAGGTATCCCAGCTATAAACCCACTGTCCATAAAAATAATACATTGCATGTATCTTTTAAGGTGTGACAGGCCAGACGGTTGAAAATGCTCTGACACAAATCCATGCAGCGTTAAAAATCATCACCTGGATTACTGTGAAGGTAAGAGGGCTCATGATGTGTCACTATGAAGCTTAGATTAAGATTAACAGATGCTTTAGTTGTGCCACAGCGGGGAAATGTCACTGTTGCACCACCGGTTGCAGAACAGTAGGAATACGTTGCACACAAGATAAATGAACAATAACTCTATACTAAAAAAAAAGTAAAATATTCATCCCTTACTCTAGCATAACAAGAAACAGTATATAATCTCTATTTTTAGCATAATGGGCGACAGTAGCTCAGTTGGTAGAGCATTGGCCTTTGAGCCTGAAGGTCATGGGTTCGAGCCCACCGTAAGACCTACTTCACAACTCCCACTGATGTCAGCTGTCGTTGTGTCCTTGGGCAAGACACTTAACCCCACTTTGCCTGAAGCTCCCACTGAAAGATCTCAGCTCCTGTAAACTCACCACCTGCAGGAGGATCAGTGAGGGGCTGGTGCTATGTGGACTGGGTGGCATCTGGCCACCCCCCCCCCCCCCCCCCCCCCCCCGACCCAGACATGGATTAAGGGGAAGAAAATGGATGGATGGATGGATGGGTACAAAAACTCTGACTTTAGTATATTTAAGAAGTATAGAATCTCTACCTTTGGCAAAAGAAGAAGCAATTATAAAGTACTGTATATTCTAGTGCAAGAAATATGCAGTTGTACCTATACATCTGTTGTTTAGTTTATTGTAACTGTAGGATGTGTACCTCTTTAAGACATGCCACTACAAGTTATTGGCTGGGGACTTTTTCTACTCACTTGACAAGCAGGCTCCTTCATAACAACACAGACATTCCTTACTTAGGCTGAGTATATGATATTACCAGTACATGCTGTACTTGACAAGAGAAACACTGGGAAAACGTATTATGAGAGGGTGAATTGGTGTGTGCCTTCATGGATAAGAATGAATTTGAGTCGGTAAGTGATGACAGCAGATATAGACCAAATGCCAAATAATGTAGAAGTTAGGCAACCGACGCTATTAAAACGCCAAGTTAAAGATCTGTTGTATACACGTTTTATTATTTATTTATTTAAATTGTGGACATAACAATACTCCACATTATCCACATATTAATGTCTGACCCTGTAACAGACCATCATACATTTAAAAACAATGAAAAGGAGCAGAAAGAAGACAAACAATCTCAGGCAAAACAAGTTAAACCTTTACATCCTGTAATTAACAAGTTGTTGCTGTATGTATGAAAGAAAATCTCTGTAAAAACGACTGGTTGATCTATTTGACTATTCTACACCTGCTCAAGTTCTCAAATCGCTCCGTGGCAATGCTGCACAATTTTGACATGCGGACTGAACCACCTCAAACGCAGGGGTGTAAAACCAGAGCTTATCATGAGTATATTTAAGAACATATCAGTAAGTCACCGTGTTATTATATACAATTACTTGCAACCAAGCTTAAAATACTTGAGAATATTTATAAATAGAATATTGGTGAATTAGGTTGAAGTTATTGTAGATTTTGTAATCGACCACCCCTCCCACTTGTGCTCCGTTCTGCAGCGTCAGTGTTGTGAAAAAGGATGAAGTCGCCGCTTACCGGAGTTATGGCTTCAGCTTCATTATTTCACACACCATTATGATACAGAATTATACGATTTTTATAAGTATCGACCCGTGAGAAGTTGCAATTATGACTGATCTTCCAGCCGGTGATGAACTTGCCAACAAGGCGTCTGCGTTCCAGGCGACAGCTGAGGCTTACTACAGCATCGCGGTGCAGAAAGTCAAGGATGTATGTAGCATGTTGAATTTAGCATATGGCAGTACGGATTTATGTATTAATTTCATGTTTACTCGATTATTTTTGTATGTTTACACTGCTGGGTATATGTGTTTAGATGCTCTCTGCCATGTACATTCACAGCTGGTCTGCTAGCTATAATGCTACATGGTCAAGACTGCTATAGTAGTTATCCATAAGCCTATTTATGTTGTTTTACTGTTTAAATACGGGTTAATAATAGTTGTTTAGCTGTGCAACAACTGAGGGATTTTCTGTTTTTATCTGTCTTTTTAATGCTCTGTGATTATTTATGTATTCTAATGCCTTGTGTGACTGTTTCTATCTTGTTTTGTTCAGCACTTTGAGTTGTCTTGTGTAGAAAAGGAAGGTTTCTCGCCCATATTATGTACCTTCCTTCGCTTTGACTAATCCCTGTACGACTGAGAGCTTACACAAACTTGCCTTAGGTTGACTTGAGTTTATTTTATTCAGTGTCATGCACAAAGGTCCCAGCCCACATGAACCTATACTGAAATAACAACATCTGATGGCTACAGACCATATACTACTGTTTATGTTTACCATATGCATACACGACAAACTGAAAACCATTTGCAATAGACATGTCATACAGGCTTCAGCAACAAAAGAGGCAAAGGCAAAAACTTCATTGTGATACTTCCAGTTCATAATTTCACCCCCAAGCCACCGAAAGACCTCTGGGTTAGAAGCAATTACTCTTTCAAATAAGATGTTTCGATACTCAAAGTAAAATTGACAATACAAAACAAAATCAGGCTCATCCCCTACCACCCCCAGGTCACATACTGAACAGATACAGGCCTCTTCATGAACAGCTGTAGGAATCGTGCTATACAGATAAACAGTACCTTTTCTTGCCTATGCCTTACCTATACATACAACTTAATTGGGGGCATGTACTTTTCATTTTCTGTGTTTTATGTTGGTATGATTTTTAATTTAGGATAAAAGGAGTTCTTCTGCTCAGCTTTTCACATTTTGGGTGTTATTTAGTGAAACGTAGCACCCAACTCAGTGCTCACGTGAATTGTAATGAAATTTGAATCACTTAATTATTTGCCAAGGAACAATAGCTTCTTAGTGGGCAGCGTTACACTCTTGGATCCTGCTCCTGTGTAAACAAATGCTCCTTTTGTCCTGTGTTTTCAGGTTGTGTCTGCTCTGCCTGAAGACATAAGACCTGGGCCGGACCTTTATGGAGTACCATGGGAACCCGTTATTGTATCCGGCCTGGTGGGATTTCTCACAATGTTGTTTTTTGTCTGCAGATGTTATAGTTCCGTAAGTACTAGATCAAAATCTGCAACGCACAACAATATTTGTGACTTAAAACGGTGATTTTTATTTTTAACAGGTCAAAAGCAGATTATATCGAAGTAAGCTTGTCTTAACCCTTTTGTGGGATGATACTAGTATACATTCATTTAATATTTCTTAGGTTTTTACTTGTTATTTTCTCTCTTTTTATAGGTAGAGAACGGCAGATGGCTGAACAGGTTGCTCAGCTGCTAGATGAGAAATGCAAGGTTCTTGAGACCTTGAGTAAAGTTCAACAAGAGGTAGTTTCTAATTTATCTATTGGCTTGCATTTTGTTAGGTAAAATTAAAGTACCTTGCATTGCGCTTTCAGTATAATGGAATAGAGGACTCGCTCAGAGACAGTGGTGTCTTAGCCCAAACTCAAAAGACTATGCAGCTTGAGGTAAGGCCTTATATGTCTACAATGTCTCTTATGAAATACCTGCTTAAGTAGGAATTGAATAAAGCGGTAATTATAATGTCTATTTTTATTGAATTACTCTCTTCAGGTTAAAGCCCAACAGTTGGAAAGCACTAAAAGAGAGTTTGAGAAGGATCTTGGACAATTGAAAGAGCAGTTGGATCAGCAAAGTGAGCACAGACTACAACAAGAACAAAGGGTAATTTAAAAATGCTTTTCACTTTATTGAAACGCTTTTAGTTTGATCCTTTTCAGTGTCCATTTTTTTACGGTTTAATTAGTTTTATTCCTGATCTTTTAACCTTATTTTTTATGTGCTTGTCTGGTGCACACTGGGGATTTTTGCTGATGTAATCCAATGTGGTTTTACTGCAAGGGCAAAAAAAACAATGAATCTGAACCTTGCTGCATTCACTACTTGGATTGATTTAATATTGTTCTTATTGGTGACCTCTTCGTTGTGCAAAATGATTTACCGTGTGTTGTAATCCTCAGATAAAAGTCCTAGAAGAAAGCATTGAATCGTGTGTAGAGGAAACCAAATTGTTCCAGTCACAAGAGGAGCAGGTAATAACTGTGGTTTACTTTTTTTCATTTTTACCAACTGTATGTTTAGTTCATTTATGTCTTTTTTTTCCTTGTCATGCATGACATGGAAATAACAATTGCATCTGACTTTCCAGGCTCAAACCACTCTTAAAGTTTATAGTATGAATAGTGACAGACTCCAGAGGAACCTGGACACTGCTGGGGAGGAGAATGCTCTACTACTTGAGAACAACACACATGTAAGTCTGGTCCCTAAACAGGTCTAGTGTCTTATTAATGTCATGATGTAATTCTTTGTCTCCTCCTTAGTTGTCCCAACAGTTGGAAGATTGGGTAGAACGAGTCGGTGAATTGGAGCAAGAGATGAGACGGTGTGAACATTCCCACAGCGGAATGCTACAAGAGGTTGCCACGAAAGAGGAACGTATAATGGTATTTGTCTGACTTGAAAGTTTTATTTATTTATTTATTTGCTCATGTCATGTCAGGCCATTACACCATTTTTTTTAAATCCATACATGAACAAAAAGGAACAGAATGAAGATTAATCTTGTAATATCTGTTCCCATTAGCAAATTTACAAAATAAAATCAGAAATTCCCATCATTATACCCCAACTCATCACCAGGTCACAAAACATAACAAAACAGCTTGTCTTTTTGTTGTGTCTCAGTTGTTTTCAATTTTTTCGTAATCACTCAGAATTTTGTCTTTGTACATTTTTTTTTGAATTTGTAAACACTAGTACAACATTTAAATTCCACACTTAAAGAATTCCACAATTTGACTCCATAAACAGACGGACATTTCCGTTTCACCGATGTTCCTGCAAACATGTTCCGAAATTATATTTTCTTCTATGGGAAGCATAGAAGAAAAGTAGCTACTGAAAAGTGTTAGCCTGGTCGTACCACACCATAGTAGAAATATCATTCAGTACTAAGGTCTGGATTTGCTCCATTGAGCTCCGTCAACAGGTGGGAGGGGCTAACTCCTTTTGCAGATTGAAACGATTGGATCTGAGTTTACTGTGACATATTTAATGCACCTGAGTGAGTCGTTAGCATTTAGTCTAGCTTTAGCATTTAGCCTAGCCATCTCCTTTGCCGCTAACTGAGCCCGTGGGGAGTAGCGCCACAATCTTTGCCTACAATTACATTTGCTAAACATTCCTCTTGCGCCGGCTTGGATCAGTTTCTTGATAGAACCAGACCGGAATACTTTACTATCATATTCTTCGCCATTGCCGAACTCCAACCTGCCCGTTCGGCGCAAACTCTCCCGCGCTCATTGATTGGTTGGATGGAATTCGATTGATGTAATCGCAAACACAGGGACCAGACCCAGACGTTACATGCAGGAAATGATAATGACCGGAGTGTACGGATGGATAAGGCCAGGCTAGAGAAGTGTATGTATCGGAATAACGTTTGCCCATTTTGTGAATAGTCTTTGACAGATCGGCTGCTTCAAATGAAAGCATGGGATTCAGACCTCGAGGAGAAACAAGGAGCTGAGGGAGAAACTCTGAATGGATCTGCTGGTTCTAAAGAGTCCAATGGAAATGAAGATATAACAGACCCACAGCGACATCTCCAAAAAGTGCAAAAGCTAATTCATGCTGCTAAGGTGCGTACTTAGATTTTGTGTAATGGCCTGGATAGTTAAAACATTCCAACATTAAAAAAGCTGATTTAACCCAAGCTCTTTCTGATACTGCTTTAGTTGAATGCAGACCTCAAGTCCGTAGATGAAGACAAGGATCGGATTTTTGCTAAGTTAAATGATGAAGTAAAAGCCAGAGAAGATCTTCAAGGTGACTGACAATACATGTGTAGATATTGAGCTGGAAATTGAACTGAAACAAACTGTACACTTAATGTTCACATTCCCTGGCAGAAAGCATCACAGGTTTGGAAAGTGAGAAGTTATCGCTTCAGTCTGATGCTAAGCACTACTCAGAACAGGTAGTCCGCTCATTTACAATAATGTTTATTCCATTTTTAGATTTATGATGACTAATCTTAATCAATGTTATCCTAAGGTGCAACTACTGCAACAGAAGCTTCAGATTATGACAGAAATGTATCAGGAAAATGAACTCAAGCTGCACAGGTAACTTCACACAATAATAACAACATAAATAGATAGATACTTTATTGATCCCCGTTGGAGAAATTCAGGTGTCCAGTAGAAGCAAAAATAAAATTGATCATTCTAAAAAGATAACAATAATAAGCAACAGCAGCAGAGGTGGAGTAGCCTCTGGGTGGAGGACGGGTCAAAAGGTGGAGTAGCCGCTTGTTTTGGACCATTTTCTCTGCTCTGGTCCAAAGTAAAATGCTTCATTAGCATTTTTCAAAAAGTTAGCATTCTTCCAGTGGATTTTCATCTGATCCACTTGGTTCAAACCATGAATCCTCTCTGCTCTGGTCTGGACCAGTGTAAAACCATGAACACTACTGCAGCAACATCTCAGGCAGAAAAAAGCAATAAAAATAAAAATTGTAAATCACAAAACAACAGTTTCAGAGACAGTTAGGACCTGCAGCCGTTTCCCAGCGCATCTTTACAACAAAATGAATCATTGACCGACACTTGTCTTTTTAGATTGCTGACCGCTGAGGAAAAGGAGCGTCTGCAGAAGGAAGAGAAGCTGACCAAAGCTGATAAAAATATAGCAATGGCGATGGAAGAACTTGATAATTATCGGTAAAACATCTCTCACTGGTAAAATACTGTTGGTCAGAGACTAAAGGGCCTTCATATAAAAACTTCCTTTGTAGACAACGGGCAGATGATATGGAGGAGGAGCTTGACAAAACAAAACAGTCGTACCAGACTCAAATATCATCACATGAGAAGAAGGCTCACAATAACTGGGTAAGATCCATCTCTGTTTGCACTACTTTAATATAAATACTGTAATAAATGAAACGCACATGTTGAAAGTGAGGCAGGCACCGGTTAGAACTCTTTCAGCGACTGGTGAGACTTCTGGCAAACTGACCCACCGGTGGTTATGATTAATATAAAGATTTCTTCTCATGCAAGTGGAAAATCATAACGTGCTTTTGTAGTTATTGACATTGCCTTTAAATTAAATCTGTTGTTTTTAATGTTTCAGCTGGCAGCTCGATCAGCAGAAAGAGAACTGGCAGAAATCAGAAGAGAGAACGCCCTTCTCAGACAGAAGTATTTGATTTTTTTGTATTCATATTTTATCCTTTATTTTTTATTTTTTAAATGTTATGATCTTTATTTCACAGGCTTACAGACACACAATTCAAATTGGAAGCCATTGAAAAGGATCCATATGCTTTGGATAGTCTGGCCAGACCAATGCCTTTTATGGCAGGTATGCTGTGTTCTGATGTATGAACCTTTGGCGTAGGTTTGCTCCGGGTGCTCTGGTTTTTGTAAAATCAGTCTGGGATGCGACCCCAGCTTCTATTACTGTGTGGAGAGGACAAATGGCCACTATTGTAAAGTGTAATATGTGTTATAAATATAAATGCAGATTACGTACTAGTGCTAATAAGTCATAGTTAGGATCTTGATTATTGTGCCTTGTACTTTATCAGCCGACCGATCTCCCCATGGGCCGTCTCCACTTGGCAGACCAGCTTCTGAAACAAGACCCTTTCTTTCTCCTCCAACATTGATGGATGGACCACCCAATAGATTATCTCCAAGAGGTGACTTCTATGAATGTATATATCACCTCAAACGTGCACTCAGCATGCACCTCGCCAAGGGTCGTAGACTGGATAGGGGTCTCATACCATCTCCCTGCCCAGTACAGTGCACAATCCTGCCCAGGTCTGATGGGCCGATACAGACACGGGCAATCACATTATCCCTTGGCAGGGTGTAAAGAATGCTGGTCATATGGTGCATGATTTACATTATTTTAAGTTTAATGGTGATGGCATGCATTGATTGATTGTTTGAGTGAGTTTTCATGCTCATTAGCTAGAGCCACTTTTATCAAAAGGATTATGTTTGCTGACACAGTGAGCTTGAGATGGAATAAGAAAGCCTGGTGCTGATTCAGGAGGGAGGGAACTTGAAGAGAACAGTGACAAACTGTGATTTGATTAAAATAGATTCATAGACTTATAGGTGTGAGCAGAAGGTGACTCATGAATTATGCGAATCACAAACTTCAGTATCAATATTCACTTTATTTATTTGATCTACCTTGTTCCTCTTCAATCCTTGCCCCCTCTGCCTTAGTGATGCATGGACCATTAGAGCCTTCACTTGGACCGGGGGAGTCAGAGCGTCCTAGAGGTCCTCATTCTGACAGTGGGTCACTCTCCCCGATATGGGAGAGAGATCGTAGGGGGCCCATGCCAGGTCCCCTGCTTGGGCCAATGGCCCCACCTGGTAGGTGCTAGAAATACTATACCTACATCATCATTGTGATCTTGAAGATGTTTGTTGTCAAGAATGTGTGGTGAATTACTACAAAGATGTACTGTATATCATTGTCAGACCATACTCCGGTTCACAAGTTCTCTAAACCAGAATCATGGTCTTAGTGACATTAGAAGTTCATGAGTACAACGCAGTGGCATGTTTTGCATTGCACATCTACTGCATTTGGAATCACCTCAGGGAGCAGGTTTGATCAATATTATCATAATTTTTATAAATTTCCTTTTTGTAGGTTATATTTTTCCTGAACAAGGAATGCCCATGTATAGAAGGCCTCCAGGACCGATGGTTCTCCCACCCAGGAATAACAGACCTCCAGGACCACCTACTGACATGGCCGGTCAGTGCAATTTGTATTCTACTACAAATAAGGCTGATTTTAAAACGTATATTGTGTTGTAGATGGAGCTTATAGAGAAAACAGCTTCGGACCTGGTGAACATGACCAAAGAGAGGTAATCTACGCCATGTTTTTTTAAATCTAATTGTATTTGATAAGTTTAACACATGACTTGTATACAGGCAGTTCTTGGTGAAAGAACGACTCCCCCAGGATCAGATGTTCGGATGGGAGGCATGCCACCTCCAGGGCCCATGATGGGGCCAATGGATGGTCCCTTTCCTCGTAGAGGCCCATATGGTCCTCTACCTCCTGATTATTACCTGCCAAGGCTGCCAGGAGGGGGCCCTATGGGCCCTATGGGCCCTGGGCCAGGTGAGCCATTGACAGTATATGCTTTCTAACACTGGGATTGTCTAGGATTATGACTGACTAAAAATACCACTGAAATGACTGATCATCACTTTAGTTTTGTTAGGGCTTATTAACAGTTGTAAATGTCATGTTATCTCAAACTGTTCAAGGACAAAGCCATGTTTTTGATCTTAATGTCATGGTTAATGTCATTACTGGTTCATCCCATATCTGGGGTTTATAATACAACTATTATCTTCTTGGTTCTTTTCAGTGTGGGTACCTCCACGGCCTGGGATGATGTACCCTCCTCGTTTCCCTCCAGGTGGAGCACCTCCACCTCACATGGGTCCGTACAGCGGCCCTCCTATGCGGCCCCATGTACCTGATGGCCATCCTCCTCCATCAGCAGCTCCCTCTCAGCCCCCGGCTCCGGTGCAAAGGCAGTCCTCAGAAGAACACAGGCAATCGCCTCAAGATGTCATTTGATTTGGACCAGGACCTAGATTCTCTGCATTAACGGAATACATACATGTACGCAATACTTCTTGGAGTAACTTATTCGTAATAGTTTTATTTTGGTGGTATTCTGAAGTTATTTTTCAAAAATGTAAGGAATACATGTTATTTCGACATGTACAAGTGAAACTCTGAAAATGTTTGTTTTGCGCTAAAGTTTTATTTTTGTAATTGAACCTAAAATGTTAAACCAATGTTTGGTATAGACTCATGACGTGTAAAGTGATACATGTGGAGCCTTTGTTGTAATGATTAAGGCAGTCAATTTTCAATATTCCAATTTTATTGTAGTTTTACAAGCTGTGAGTCAAAAATATCAACATTTTTAATAACGGCCCGATAAGATTTATTACACGCGAAGTGAAAGTTTCACATGGTATGTTGAACAATGTGCTAATTTTCTGAGTTTCACTTCTAATTGCAATAGGATGTTATATAAAACTAATGAAATCTCCTTTAATGATGTAAGAGAAAACTTAAAGAATTCTCCAACACTTGATACTTCAGAAAATAGACATTTAAGCCTTTAACATTTTACAGACTTGAGTTTGCCTTAAACAGTGGAAACTGGTCATGTTTGTTTCTTACTGGATCAAATTTCTTTAAAACAAACTTTTTTTTGTAAATAAAATTTTAAATTATAAAAGGTAAGAAAAAGCCTCAATTTCATTCTTTATTCTGAAATATAAAAAACCAAATCTTTAAAGGGGAAAGGTTCCGTTCTCTTCCCCCAAAATATGAAGAGGCACATTCTGCATGTTCTTTAACCATTAAGTCTGAATTTTTGGAAACGTTGGAAAAACCATTTATGAAAATGTGTTTGAAGCAAATACAGGTGGAGAACGCAGATTTACAATAACAATGAATACAAAGGAGGAGGAGGGGTTTATTTAGTGTAAAAAAGGATTCGTATACTCAAGACTTAAACATTTTTTATAAAATCCCATTTGCCAAGTCGCAGAATGAATGGAAGATTTGATGCAGATCAGAGGTAGATAGTAATAATACTTAGTGACTGGCATCATTCTGAGAATATTAACATTTTTAAAAGTTTCATCTGAAAACCTGATTGTAAAAGATGAAATATTTTTTTAAATACGGTGTTTGTTACTTCAGTAGGTAAACTTTCCAAAACCAGCACAACAACAAACCCAAGCACGTTATACTCAATTTAAGTGAGAAACATAAAAAAACAATGTACAATAACAAAAAAGTCATTAAAAATATATACAGTTAAATCACAAGATCTTTTCATCTGAGAAATACTTTGCTTCTTAAAATTCCCATTTGTACTTTACATTTGACTTTCAGTAGATTGCTATTGGTCAAATAATATAATTACAAACAGCAGCTTTAATGCACAGGGACACTTGTAGCTGCCCCAGTCACAGATCTCCGTAGCCGCTGACCGCTTTGCTTCAGCAGTTGAGTATAGATCTGCTTCTTTCTTGTCTTAATGGAAACACACAACTGTCATGGTCAGTCTTTCCTCTGTGGGGCCCGAGCGTGGCCACAGCCTGATCAACAACGCACGTTTAGGAACATAAACACAGCAATATAAAAAACAAAGTAAAAACCCATTGCGTGTACCTTTCTGATAGCCGTCCAGTCCTCCAGAATGTCCAAATCGGGGAGCATGTAGACTATATATGGACGTGAGCAGGTTAAGAAAAACAAAACACTCAGTAAAACATTCATTTAAACATTCAAACCACTGAAACAAGGATATCCGACACCACTGAAGGCCGCCTCCTCTTCTTGTCTGGACTCAATGCATCTAGTCTCTTTTTCCTTCCAGACAATTCGTCGTTCCAAAGTTCTGGGAAAACATAAAATAAAAATTGTAGGCTAAATTGTAGTGTCCTTTTAATGATGGTGTGTACTCTATAACTGCAAACTTAACCTGCTGAGGGTGCAATGTCCCCGTCAAGTAAGTAAATAAATAAGGCTTCTACTATTCAACCTTACCATCAGGTATCTGTCTGGCACAATACACTTCCAAATGTACTGTACCTGATGTGATGTCTATGCTCTGTCTGTCTTCTTCAAGTCGTCTAATTTTTTCTTCCAGCTCATTTTGCACAGTATCAAACAGGAGCATTTTCTCACTCTTGGTATGGAAAAAACCCCAAAACAAATCATCAGTATGTATTTAAATAAACTTAGGTTAGTCCTTGATTCTTTGTAAACTTGTAATTTACCTCCCAGTGCTGGCTTGCTGCTTGGATCTCGCATTCATATTTGTTTTTCACTGATTCAAGACATAGCTCTTTGTAGATACCTTTAAAATTCCATAGCGACAAAAAGTGTTGATAGAAACGTATGCTCCAAACAAATATTGCAATTTTAACATCAAATTACCTGCTACTTTTGTACGGACTTGCATGTTTTCAAGCAACACAGCGAGAGGCTCTAGGTATTCTGATGCCTTTCCAGCTTGTACCTCTGAAAGTTTGCCATTTACCTGGCTTAATCTCTCTCGATACAACCTGCAGAGAACATTTATGAACGTCACATTTTTAAGATATTTGTTTGTGATAATTTTGAGTCTTACTGATCCTTGAGATCTGTAAATTGTTTCTCCAAAGTTGTCATTTCATCTAAGCACTCCATCCGCCTTCGCTCACAGTCCTCTTCATCCATTTCTGAAAGAATTATTAAGTAAAATCCAACCAGTGATTTCGGTCTTTCAGTATGAATAGATGGACACATGATGTTAATAGTTTTACCAGAGCTATCACCATCTTCAGAGACGGAGGAAGTGTCAGAATCCTCCTCATCAGAGCTGGATGCATCATGATCATGATCCTCGACTTCCATCTCTTCTGTTGTGTTTTCCTTCTTTTCTCGATCACGATGGACAGGCATAGCACCTGCCAAAATGTGTTTGTTATCCAATGGTCAAAGATTATTCAACGTAATTGATTAACCGAAGTCTCCTTTAGGTTTTGACATTATATAGCCAAATAAAATCATCCATCTCGAGTATTATTATTTGAATTAATTTTTATACATAGCTGTTATACCACCAATTGGAGGACATTTAATGAATGTGAAACAGGTAAAAGGAGAGAAAACACTGGCGCCCAGAGCGTGCTACACGTCAAGCTATAATGGCATTTTCTTCTCGTTGATCTGTGACTATTTAGTTTCTTAACACATTACTAATTGCGAAAGTTTGTTTTAAGATCGGAAAACCCACCTCAATTCCTTCCTGACGATTTTCAAAGAGGCGCAACACCAAACAAACAACTTGCTTGTGCTAAAAACAAACCTCGGCGCTCTTCCTGGCTACGGAAGTGTAGTTTTATGGACCTGTAGTTCTATGGCCCTGTAATTCTTGGGAAGTGTAGTTTTTTGACACATGAGGAGAACGAGTGCGGGCGTCTCTTAAACTACGTTACCCAGAATACCACACGATGTGTTTGTTTAGTTAACAAAGTGAACATTTTGAAGTATTATCTGGTAAATAAACCAATTTCAATGAAAACATGCCCAGTAGAATATAAAGAAGGTAGTGACAGGTGCATGATGGGGACGGAGCGCTATAGTTGGATATTTCTGTTATCTATTACTTTGTTTTCCCTACTTCCTTCGCCATGATGCTAAGCTAGCAACAAAGCTAAGCTAGCAGCAGAGCTAAGCTAGCAGCAGAGCTAAGCTAGCAACAAAGCTAAGCTAGCAGCAGAGCTAAGCTAGCAGCAGAGCTAAGCTAGCAGCAGAGCTAAGCTAGCAACAAAGCTAAGCTAGCAGCAGAGCTAAGCTAGCAGCAGAGCTAAGCTAGCAGCAGAGCTAAGCTAGCAGCAGAGCTAAGCTAGCAGCAGAGCTAAGCTAGCAACAAAGCTAAGCTAGCAGCAGAGCTAAGCTAGCAGCAGAGCTAAGCTCTTCTCTCAGTCTTCTGCGGAATGTTCAGAGAGCGGCTGCAATGGATGGATGCTTGACCACCCCGCAACGTTTATGGCTAGAATAGATGAAATATTGCACAAAATGATCTTGATTCGACAAATATATTTCCATAGACATAACGTGGCTGTGGAAAACGACCTTTTAAAAGCGATGCGTTAATATATTCTCTCAAGAATTTAGGTGAAACAGTTTTAAGAGGCTACGATCTGCTAGATCTGCTAGATCTGCTAGATCTGCTAGATCTGCTAGATCTGCTAGATCTGCTAGATCTGCTAGCCCCTACTGACCACCAGGGACCTCTGCCTCAGGCATGTTTTCCAAAAAGCCTCATGGAGATGTCAAAAAATCTACACAGAAAGTGTTGGATTCAAAGAAGGACGTGTTAACAAGACTGAAGCATCTAAGGATTGTTATTGGTAAGTTACAGATCTTTGACAGCTAACACTGACAGCTTGACTAAACACACTACACAGATATAGCACAGAGTTTCCTCTGTACTTTATCTTTGTAGTTATTTGCTCATGTAAAGTTTAATTCAGTTGTAATCATGAATCACAGTATTTCTGATGGACATTGGCACCGCCCATTCAGTGTTTGGATTGATGTTGTGTTGTATATTCTTGTTATACATCTAATACTGTCCAATTCATCTTCACTTTTATCAAAAATGTCTAAGTTGTGGATATGTTAGTAAAATATACAGCTATGGGTGAATGTTGTCACGTCATCTTTTGTAGTATCGCTCATTTTAATTCAATTGAGGGTGTGTCTTTTTAATTACTCCTAAAACCTGACATTGTGATGTATTCCTACAAGTAATATTAAAAAGTTAAACATACAGCACTAGTATCAACTGAGACGATACATAAGAAATCACTGAAGTTAGATTAAAAAACTCTCTTCGTCTCATAGTTAGTAACTTTCAGTGATCATTCAAAACAAAACAGATCGACTTTATTTAGAGAAAAATATTGTTTCACATGAATACACATAACACTATGACTCTGGGGTTTACATTACAACATTTACAGTTACACAACAGTTGAGGTGTTGCTGAATGTTGTGCTCAGACAAACACAGTGGGTTGATCCAGACAATTGGGGTGATGATACATACCCAACTGAATGTAGAGGGAACACACATTTCCACTAATCCTAATAAATCTTTGCCCATTATTTAATACGCTGTCTCCTTTTACCAAAAATATTTAAAAAAATAAACTAAAATTGGTTATCTGTATTGATATTTATCTAAAAATATATATTGTTAGCCCACCCCTCCGGCCAATGTGGTGTCACTGTACAACAACAGGAATTTAAAACTAGAAACCGTTGCAATGGCTGAAGCCATTGCGATTGACTGCGGAACAGATCTAATGTGGAATTTAGCTGAAAAATCCTTGAAATCCTTGAAACTGTTAAAATACTTTAAACATCTTTGAAACTCCTGAAGTATTTGAAGCTCCTGATATCCTTTAAACTGTTATCCTTTATACTGGTTTTCATGTAAAAACCCCTATTAAGTTCCATTATACTGGTTTACATGTAAAAACCCCTATTAAGTTGCATTATACTGGTTTACATGTAAAAAACCCTATTAAGTTGCATTATACTGGTTTACATGGAAAAATCCCTATTAAGTTGCATTATACTGGTTTACATGTAAAAAACCCTATTAAGTTGCATTATACTGGTTTACATGGAAAAATCCCTATTAAGTTGCATTATACTGGTTTACATGTAAAAAATCCCTATTAAGTTGCATTATACTGGTTTACATGTAAAAACCCCTATTAAGTTCCATTATACTGGTTTACATGTAAAAACCCCTATTAAGTTGCATAATACTGGTTTACATGGAAAAATCCCCATTAAGTTGCATTATACTGGTTTACATGGAAAAATCCCTATTAAGTTGCATTATACTGGTTTACATGGAAAAATCCCTATTAAGTTGCATAATACTGGTTTACATGGAAAAATCCCCATTAAGTTGCATTATACTGGTTTACATGGAAAAATCCCCATTAAGTTGCATTATACTGGTTTACATGGAAAAATCCCTATTAAGTTGCATTGTACTGGTTTACATGGAAAAAACCCTATTAAGTTGCATTATACTGGTTTACATGGAAAAAACCCTATTAAGTTGCATTATACTGGTTTACATGTAAAAACCCCTATTAAGTTGCATTATACTGGTTTACATGGAAAAAACCCTATTAAGTTGCATTATACTGAGGTTGTAGTTTAACCGCTATGAACTTTTATTGTGTTGAGTGGAAGTCGTTACATTAAACCTCTTACTTTTCACGTTTCAGATGCAACTTATACAAAACATTATACTGGTAAAGGGACTCAACTGAAACTACTGTAACAATAGGAAAAAGTCAGATGTGTGTAATGCAATTCCAGGTAGAATGACAGCTCTGGAGTAGCTAACATGAACACATCAGACCACAACATGCCTTCTTTATCTTTATTTATAAAACTCATTGGCTGAGTGTCAGCTGGCTGAAATAGCTGACATAATGATTCAGATTCAGATTCATTTATTTGCCATTTGCAGTAAAACCACATAGGAAAAACTGTGCAAGACTACCCCAGTGTGCACCAGACGACACACACCAGAGCTCTTGCCAGATGTGACAGTGTGCATGGTTTTATTACATACTTTCTTTCTTTGTAAGTTAAATACTCCCACTTTCATTTTATTTTATTAGTATTATCACCTGTAGCTGAACACCATGTCATTGAATTACTCTTGGTTAATGATATATTTAGAAGAGACTACAGTGGAGAGGATTCTAGGAACTTTCCATCCAGCACATTTTCTGTTACAGCCCAAGAACTGCTACCTGAGACAGAAGAACTTGTCATTTTCTATATTATTAGAACAAAATAAACACACACACACAGGTCCAGGGCAGAAACCAAAACAACAGTAAAAAAATAAAAAATTAAAAGTATTTCAAAGAATTTGTGATGAGCTGTTCTGACGTACTGAACCTAGCCTGCGAGTACTGATCCTCAAGACCAAAACATTGTACATAATCCATATGTGGCCCACGGCTTCCTGCACAGTGTGTTGTGTATTTCATGTGTCACCTCTGTTTCTGTATCTCTGCAGACTGTCCACCCTTTAAATCTATTTTAGTCTTTTTTCCATTCTGTGACCCCTGGGAGTCATGTACGAGAAATGAATTGTGTATGGACGCAAATGGTAAATACATATTTTTCTTGAAATGTTGAAATCGAGATGTTTTTTTCTCTCCCTCACTTTACAGAAAATGCAGAAGCCTCAGATCTGAAGCATTTCTTTGATGTCAACTACTCTCACATCTACTATGTGTTCTTTGAAAACTTTGTCACCTTAGAAGTTAGCCTAAAACAAAAAGGTTAGTTTCACGCTCCAAATCTCAAAAGTTGAAATATTCGCCCGCATTTCCTAAAGTGTATTTGTTTGTTTCAGGTCACAAGTCACAGAGGGAGGAGCTAGACTCTATTCTTTTCATCTTTGAGGTAATTAGCTACTGTACATTGTACTGAGATGTGTTTTATTGACTCAATGTCATAATTTAGTATGTTTTATTGATAGTCTGTCCTCGCATTCGAGAAAGTGGCTTTTTAACCTAAGGCCGGCGCTTTGAGCTCGCCTCAATTATTTACAATGAGAGGACCCCACCGGGTCACACCTCATTAGAAACTTGAATCTGGACACAGCACTGCAGCTGAAAAAACTTTTTTGCACTGTGTAGAGAAACACTTCTTCTGCTGAATTATCTTGAGGAAAACTAAACTCACTACAAGCAGCTCAAGCGAGTGCCTTCGTGAACTGAATATTTAAATTCAGATGATTTTTCTGCGCTCTTGGCTCTACTTTGCTTTCCTTTCATACATTTCTCATTTCTATATTCATAATTATATTTTACAGAAAATCCTTCAACTCCTTCCTGAAAGAATCCAGAATAGATGGCAGTTTCACAGCACTGGTAATTATTGTACTATTATTATTATTATTGTTTTCATTTTAACAGTTATTATAAATCCTGCCTTGTCTTGTAGGACTCATTCTCAAAAAACTATTGCACACTGGGAACTCTCTGAAGGTACAGTACAGATTCATATAAAACCACAAATGTATAAGTGGTTATTTTCTGACTTGTAAAATGTCTCCATATTGTCTGTCTGATGTAGATCCGCCGTGAGGGTGTGCGGCTGTTTCTGTTATGGATGCAGGCTTTACAGAGCAATGCGGAGCGAGAGCAGCTCTGCATGTTTGCCTGTTTGATTCCTGGTTTTCCAGCTCCACTCCTTCAGGGGACGCCGCGCACGCTGGACACTTTGATTAACCCTCCTTTGAGCTTGACAGAGAGTTAGTGAATTTACAGTTATATTTTATGTCTAATATTAGTTTTTCAAAGTGAAAAAAGAATTTTTGCTTTTTTCTGCAGCTCAAGTGACACCTGAAGAAATAACTCCGTTGGTTCCTCCGCAGTCGGGTGATAAGAACCACGAGGATCTCACTGCTTATTTTTTAGAGGCTCTGCTCAAATACATGGTAAACCAGGTATTGCACTTTTCTAACTAACACCACTAATGGCACTAATGGGAGAACCAGGTACTGTCTGTTTATCATTTGCTGTGCAACAATCTTTTCACTAGCTTCTGCTGAAGTAACACTTCACTGACAAACTGGCATTTGACTCTGACAGCTCTGGCATTTCCCTGAGATAGCATGCGCATGGAAGCATTCAGACAGACCGCTAACACATTCTGGATTCATACAATGGCGCTCTTCTCCACTTGACACAATTGTGTGTGTTCCTCTTTATGTAACTGGAGTTTGTTTTTTGCCAGGCCAAATCGCTTGAGTGGAGAAGTAAGGAGAACCATGAGCGCGGTTTCAGCTTTCTCTTTGGACACTTCAGAAAGTTTTACCTCCCTCATATCTTCCCTAACTTCGCCACAGAGACCACTCTTTACAACCCTTTACTTGGTACATAACATGGCTTCATTCATTTGCATCGCAGAGACTGTTAATATGAAATACTCTTTGTGGTGATGTATAAATGTCTTCCCGCTGCAGACGTGCCCCCCATGCGCCCCAAGCCTTATTACAGTGTAGTGCGCAAAGAGCAAGATGGGGGCGAGACCATCTACTGCACAAAGGAGAGCTTCCTCCAGGCCAGAGTCATCTTCATTCGTTGGTTGGTTTCATTTTGGCTTGAACCTCGACCCAACATCCAGACACAAATACCAGGAACAGAAGGAGAGCATGTCCCCAAGAATATTCAAGTAACAAAGCCTAATTTTCTAGAAACATGGTTGATTTTAGAAACTCAAACAAACATTATATTTCTTTCCTCAAAGCGAGCTGCTGCTGGATTAGCCGCCCGCTCTGCAGTCAGCTCGGATGAGAGCGGTGGATGTGGAATTCGATCTGATCAGCTGGAAGTGAGTGGAACCTCTTTGGGACCTGGATTCGCCCGAGGGGAGATCATGGGTGCGGGACTTGGGGCTGAACCTGAACACAGCCACTCCAACACATCAACACTGACAGAAAGAGAACCAAGCTCCTCCTCTCTGTGCTCCATGGATGAGGAGCAGTTAACGGACATGGAGGTGGTGAGGAGAGTGCTGACGAGCTCCCGAACAAATGTCAATTTCATTACAGAAATTTTCAGACAAGTAATGCCTATATTTTGTTATTAATACTATTTTCGATTCTAATTTTCTCACTCACAGCTGATATTTTCCCCTTCCGATATTCAGGCTTTTCTCCTCCCTATGTGTGAAGCTGCAGCTATGCGTAAAGTTGTGCGTGTTTACCAGGAGTGGATTTCCATGGAGGACAAGCCAGTGTTTATGAAAGATCCGGACGAGGGCCCCTATCCCACAGATCATGACTCAAGAGAAAATGAAGAGGAGGTAGACTTCTGAATGAAATGGCTTGCATGTGTTGTGTTTGATTGATTTGTTTATTGATATAACTCACAATACAATACCATACCATACGGCACGGTGGCTGAGTGGTAAGCACTCTCGCCTCTCAGCAAGAAGCTCCTGGGTTCGAATCCCGTTCGGACCAGGGCCTTTCTGAGTGGAGTTTGCATGTTCTCCCCGTGTCTGCGTAGGTTTCCTCTGGGTACTCTGGTTTCCCCTACCACTAAAAATATGCTCACTAGGTAAAATCCTCCAGCTCCGGTAGTCCTGACCAAGCCGGGCATTAACACCTGGAGATGGGTCCCCGGGCGCTGTTACTACGGCGACCACTGCTCCTGACGTAAGCCTTAGTGGCATCAGGATGGGTCAAATGCAGAGGACAAATTTCCCTACCGGGACAATAAAGTGCACATTTACATTTACATTTACCATACAATACCATACCATACAATACCATACTATACCATACTATACAATCCCATACAATTTATTCTTCTATTGCCCTAAATCACAGCAGCATCATCTCAGAGCCTTAACAAAACCATTGAAATCACCAACACAGATCAGAGAATCAACAATTAAGACACAAAAATAGAATATAGAACACATGTTGATAAATGTCATACATGTTCTAGAACAGTGTTTTTCAACCACTGTGCCGCGGCACACTAGTGTGCCGTATGATATTGTCTGGTGTGCCGTGAGAAATTCGTCTACTTTGTCTAAAAATAGCTGCATTCGCTGTTGACGAGCGGTGACTTGTTTTGAACTGTGAGTAACCATGTAATACTTTTTCAAATCAGTAGATGGCAGCAGATAGCTAAGTACTTTGAAACTGAAAAATTGGATGCGACCACTGGCTGTAACAGGTCAGCATTGTGGCGAGAAAGGTAAAATTGGATGCGACCAACAAATGTGTGAGGGAGCGAGACAAGAGCTTTGTGGCGAGTGAGAAGTGAAAGTGATAGAGACGTTTTTGAAAATGAATTATGCCGTTTCTGAACAGGATTAACATCCTCCGCTCTGCCCCGGGGCAGCTGTGGCCGCGTTGTAGTGGTTTAACTATGAAATGTACAATTTTTGTACAACAGCTCTCGCGAACGCATTTCTGAACTGGGTACCGAGCGCAGACCATAGTCGAGTGGACAGAACCACAGACATGCGGACCGGACAGAACCATGGACTCGCGCTCAGGACCTCCCGTGTCCCTCATCCAAAACTCCTGAATTTAAAGCTCGGATACCAAAATGTTTCCCATGCACTAACAATGCATGTTCTTTGTGTGAGTTATTATTTGACTATTTGGGCAGAGAGTGGATTTTCTTAGTTTTTTTCCACACAGTTAGTGCCACTTTATTCCCAAACTCTTGTTAATTGTATCGAGAAATATTAAATAAAGCTTAATTTCAAGGCCTGGACTTAAGCATTTTGATGAGAATAACTGTATATTGTGAATATAGGCTACAGAGTATACTGTATACATTATAAGATAAGATATACTTTATATATCACACAGAGTATGTACAGTATATATTTTTTTACATTAGTACTGTATACATTTTTACATTTTCTCCTGGAGGTGTGCCGCAAGATTTTTTCAGTGAAAAAAGTGTGCCTTGGCTCAAAAAAGGTTGAAAAACACTGTTCTAGAATGTTAAAATGTCCTGGATCATCATGATGTGTTTTAACTTATCTTGAAGGGAAACAAAGATGTGGACAGTGAATTGTTGGAGTATAGTGTTCATGCCGGGATCCAAACCACCCTACAGGTAATAGTTATGGTAAAGAGAGTAAGCTGGAAAGCCTTTTACTCATTTGATCTATTCTTTGATCTTGTTTTACCAGGTGTTTATAACTCACTCATCCAACGTGTTCCTCCTGGAGCCAGCTAACGACATTAAGATCCTACTGGAGGAACACGTGGACATGTGCAAACGAGTGCTAAACATTTACCGCAGTCTTGTCATGCACGAAACCATGGACCAGAAAACATGGTATTTTCCATCAGGAACTTTGATAAGTATCGCTATGTTTTCCAATCGTTTTAATTCCATTTGTTGTCTCCAGGGAACAAATACTGCTGGTTTTGCTGAGGGTAACGGAGTCTGTGATGAAAAGGCCTCCGTCCATTATGCCTCAAGGCAAAAAGAATAACATACTTTCAGGAAGATTGGCAGGACCAATATTTCAGGTGCATTTTGATTATTTTTATCCATCCATCCATCCATTTTCTTCCCCTTAATCCACTTCTGGGTCGGGGGGGTGGCCAGATGCCACCCAGTACACAGAGCACCAGCCCCTCACTGATCCTCCTGCAGGTGGTGAGTCCACAGGAGCTGAGATCTTTCAGTGGGGGCTTCAGGCAAAGTGGGATTAAGTGTCTTGCCTAAGGACACAACGACCGCAGTCATCAGTGGGAGTCGTGAAGTAGGTCTTACGGTGGGCTTGAACCCACGACCTTCAGGCTCAAAGGCCAATGCTCTACCAACTGAGCTACTGTCGCCCCATTATTTTTATATTCTTTTTACTTCAGATTCATTTATTTGCCATTTGCAGCAAAACCACATTGGAATACAAGACTATACTATACATTGTTACTGAGATTTGTTTGATCTGTGTTGTGTCTTGTAGACCCTGATTGTGGCTTGGATTAAGGGGAATCTAAACGTGTACATAAGCAGAGATCTGTGGGATGATCTTCTCTCTGTGCTGTCTACTCTGACCTGCTGGGAGGAGCTTGTCACTGAGTGGGCCCTCACCATGGAGACCCTCACAAAGGTACCACCAGAGCCTATTTCTACACACTTGACACACATTTTAGTTAACAATCTCCTTATATACATCTTCTCTTTGACTAGATAACATACAAGTACAAAGATAGAAATGTAAGACAAACCCTCATCCAATGTGTTTTTCCAGGTGTTGGCCAGAAACTTGTACAGTCTAGATCTAAATGAATTGCCTTTGGACAAACTGAGTGAACAAAAGCAGAAGAAGCATAAAGGAAAAGGTCAGTTAACTCATTATGTACGTATACTAGGTGTACTTCTAGCCTGGTTGTTCCACACCATAGTACATATTACATTTAAAACTACGGTCTGAGGGCGCTCCATTGACTCCTTTAAAAGATGGGAGGGGTTAACTCCTTTTGCAGATTGAAACGATTGGATCTGAGTTTACCATGATGTTTGTAATGTGCCCGAGTGAGTCCTTAGCATTTAGCATTTAGCCTATCCACCTTTTTTTCCGCCAACGGAGCCCGTGGGGAGTAGCGCCACAATCTTGACCAGCGATTACATTTGCTAAACATTCCTCTTGCTCCGGCTTCAATTTCTTGATGGAACTAGACCGGATTACTTTGCTCTCGCGTTCTTCTTCATTGCCAAGTTGCAACCTGCCAGTTCGGCGCAAACTCTTGACGTCCCCCACATCTAACTACAACACCCGCCTCCCGCGCTCTCTGATTGGTCGGATGGAATTCAACCGATTGTAATCGCTTACACAGAGACCAGACCCAGACGTTACATGCAGGAAATGATGATTGACCGGAGTGTACGGATGGATAAGGCCAGGCTAGGTGTACTTCTAATAAAGCAACTTGAATTACCACCGCTGCCTATACTTTCATTCATTTTGGGTTTTTTCACCACTTCACCACAGGTATTAGTGCAGAGACCCAACGACAGATTGTAGATCGGTCTTTCTCTAAAGGTTGGAGCCGAGATCAACCAGGTCAAGCTATAGCCATGAGACAAAGGAGTGCCACCACTGCTGGCTCACCTGGCATCGAAAAGGCCCGCAGTATTGTTCGTCAGAAGACTGTAGGTTAGTATTTGCATGTAATCATGGGTGGCTGTGATCATGTTTTAAAGGAAATGTACTTCCTTGTTTCCATAATGAGTTCAGTATCTGTAGTGATTCTTTCGTTTTTCACTTGCTATACCCTTTGTTGTCTTCTGGTCTGCAACTTATGGTCACAAAACGCACTCTGCTGCCCTTTTCTAAACTTATCTTGGATTAATGTTTCTTCTTTCTCGACCCACTCTCTAACCTTCTCTCGTTTTCTACTCTACCGCTTTTCTCGGCTCATCTTTCTCGCTTCTCTCGTATCTCCCCCTTTTCCTAGCCCTGCGTAGCTGCTCTACAGGGGACTCTCTGCTGTCCTCAGCCTTTATCCGCAGTGCCAAGAGTGCTCCTGCTCTGGCTCCGCCTCTTCCTGTCCTCCTTCACCACCACCACCCTTTTTTACCCCCCCTTGCTGACCACTTAGCAGGTACACTGTCTTTGCACCGCCCGTCTGCCTGCTGCTGTCAATGCGATAGATGTGTGACGTCATCTTTCACAAAACAATGCATGTTTGGTCTTTTAAAAGCTGGAATTCCTAACTTGTTTTTGTTCCATGAATACATGTTGTTTGTCCACACAGAAAGATTCTAAATTTAAGATATTGTAAACATATATGCTGTTTTAAATTAGAAACCATGTCATATTTTACATTCTGAAAGCTAATGGATGTGTGAGGGTATGGAGTCCGCTCATTTTCACGTTTTAGTTATAGTTAGTTAATTTTAGTTTCAAGCTGTGATTGAGGCCATAAATACATGCATGTAAAAACGCGTTCATATTTTATTTTTTTGTGGTTTCAGTTAGGTGATCCATAGGGGTGGGCGATATGGCCTAATATACAAACATTGTTCTTAGTGGGGAAATTTACTTCCTGTCCCTCGGAGCACTTTCGTCACGTGCAACCATAGACTGTATATTCGTGCAACCCAGCAATTTGATGATGTAATGACCTATCGCAATATGCCGGTACAACAAAAATCTCTACCGTTGGCCAAATTTTTATCGCATACTGCTTATCCCGTTTATATCGCCCAGCCCTAGTGATCCAGCTTGAATAGACTAGCTATCGGGGCTTATTTTAACAACAGGATAAGAGTCGTTTTCAGCTTTATGACGGTAGCTAGCCAGTAAGTGTACTAACGCTTTGTAAGTTGTATTTTCCATTTCTTTTACTTTTTGTTCATGTCAAGTCAGTTTTTCGTTTCGCTTTCTCTATTCCCATTCATTGTATTTTTCCCATCCAGATCTGGAAGACCCTCCAATTACCTTGACCAGCAGAGCCACTCGCATGCGTCACTCTTCTCAAAGCGATGAGACTCCTCCAGTGTTGTGCAGTGACGTCTTCCAGGGTGTGCCATGCGACCTGGACGACCCCCCTCCTTCTACTTTGGCACGAAGCAGCAGTGCGTCTGACATCATGGAGCCCTTCATCGCAGAACGGGTTAAAGGTGAAGAGCCTGAAAGGAATGCCTGTTCAGACCAAAGTCCTCCTCATGAGCACCTCACAGCTACTTCCTTACTTTCTGCCAAATGCCACATGGCTCCACCACACTCACCCTCCTCTCCTTCTGCCTCCTCAATTACTTTACCCAATGATGTAGTTACAGCGTCCGAGAAACAAGATGATGATAGTTCATGTAGGCATTTTTGGGAGCAGGCTGGTTCTAAAAGCAACGATTCAAATTCTGATTGGGTGAAAGACTGGGATTCAGCTTTTATTTTTTGTGCTGAAAGAGAAATGGATGTAGAGGACAGTGATGTGGGAACCGGCTTAGAAGATGATTTATTTTCCTCTATAAGGGACTACCTCATCAATAAGGGAAGTGAAAAACATGAAGAGGAGGAGAGGAACTACTCTGTTGAAAACAATGCCGCTGTACCTGTGGAAACTGGCATAGCAAGAACAGAAGTTGAATATGCAGGGCAGAGAGAAGTTCAGCAAGTGACACAAGGCCTAGCTGGCCGTGACGGCAGACACGGGATCAAAGGTGTAAGACACAGCAGCGTAGACTCCTCTGAGGACATGGAATCAGATCAGCGAAGCATTTATGAATGTCTTGAGCTGCAGTGTCCGTCACCCAGAGTCAAAGGTAGTTCACATTTAGAGCGACATGTGGGAAAGGAGAAAAAGGGAGAACATGCAGTTAAAGATATTTTTTTGGACGACTCTGGGAAAGTTTTTAACACAAGTGAGGGATGTATCGGTTCTGAAGACCCAAACAGTGTAGAATCTAGTATTGAATTGACTGAATCTATAGACTCTAATAAGAAACGTGGTCCCAGAGGGCATCAATGTGGGGGAGTTCATGTGAGCTTCCGGCCCGCCACCGAATCTGTCCAGTTTCACAATCCTTTCGAAAACAAAGAGGCGCACTGGAAAGCAAGGCTGCGCCGGCTTAGCCACTTCCACACTCACAGTAACTCAGCTGGGGACAGGCATGTGTCTGGGTCAGGACGACTGGGTGCATGTGGGGCAGGTAAGTTTGTGTCAGTTCCTGGTGTTGGCCTCAAAATAGGAACTCATGACAAAGCTGGAGCTGGTACTGAGCGAGTTGAGGGAGGCGGACATCACAATAATGGACCTGGAGGGGACAAGGACCAGCAGCAGTGTCCTGCGTTGGGAGTCAAACTGAGCTCTGATGCACATTCAGAGTTATCGAGCAGCACCAGTGTGTCATCAGGGGTACGAGGCCGTTTAGGACGTTCGGTCTTGCGATCAAGAGCTTCTCGCTCACGCTCCCAGGAGCCAGGCACGGTCTCTCGTCACCACCAAGGGGCTATTCTTGGTGGTGTTTATAAGAGTGTTGTTCATGCTCTGTCGTCCAAGCCCCGGCCCCGTGGTCAAGGCTCTTCCCAGGGCTCGTCGCCTCAGCGACAGGCCCGAGGCACTATGGGTGACGCGTCGCTAAAGGATCTCTACTCCCATGTCCTGGGCTACTTTGGAAGAAAGACGGCCACTCCAGGTGAGGATTGTGACCAAAGAAGTTCTTAAAAAGGACATATCACCTTTTTAGGTCCAGCCATTACTGGAAAAGAAATGTACTCACCCAAACACAAACTTTTTCTTTTTGGCTGTTTTTAACTGGTTTGTTCTGATGGAATGATATTTTTGGCTGAAACTCATCATCTTGCTGCTGGACTGAGTTGTAAATTGTTGTGTTTTCCTAAACATAGTTACGGCCTGTCTCCTTTTCTTCGGATTCCTTTTATTCCCATTCTTTTCTTATATTTAGAGGTTTCTCTGCAATTACTTCTACCGGCTTTGGACTTTTAACATTTTTTTCCCATGCACCCTGCACCTTTTCTTCTTTTATACTTCACTTTCTACTTCACTTTCTGAAGTTGCATGCGGCCTCATCCACCTCCTCCCTCCCGGATATCAACTGTGAAGCCGCTCAGACTTAGGTCTAATAGAAATGACAATCAAAATGTATTATCCTTATTTTTACCACATAACATGTGTCCAGACCATACGGAACAAATACTGAATAGACTTTGCTGAAATAGAAAATTAAAACCATTGATTGCGCTACTTAATATGAGATTTAAAGTTAATTGGGATAACAATGACACATTACTTCACTTCTCCCACTAGATGGCAGCAAATAATTTCACTTTCTGTGTTTCTGTCTCAATTTAGTCGTAAGTATCACCCTCAGGCTGTTCATGTGCAAACCAACCAGGTTGACAACAACTGGACAAGTCTAGCTTCTGTTGTATTGTCCTTGATATTGGTTCTTGTCTGTTCTTACTTTCATCTGTATCGTCCATAGTAACATTGCTCCACTAATACCATCCTGTGGTTTGCTGCTTGTTTGGACCTAACAAGGTGTTGCCACTTCCTCATGGGTCTTGGGTCTTGGGTCTTGGTCCGTGTCTGTCTCGTCTCTGTGAGCATGGTGGAACATAAATATAATAATCCCTGCATTGCTTTTATATGTGCTTGCCAACTGTGAGACTTTTTAACATCACTCAAATCACAGCATTTTCAGTATAATTAAATTGAATGTTTTAATTCAATGTTATTTTAAAATATAGTAAGTCATTCATTCAATGCTATCTGTATTACAGCAGAGCCATATTATAATACATAATAATACATGTTTTAAAAAGGTAGTCTGAATGGACTTTTAACTTATATCTGAAATAATTAAATAATCATACCCTGCTTTTTTGTGCTTGATTTGTGTTTTACGTTTTACAATTTTGTCTTTACATTTCCATAATCTTTGTGTCTTGCTTTTCTGACTATTCTATTTGTATTATTTTATTATAAAATATGTTTTTCCCTCCCTGGGTAGCAAACAAAGAGGAGGTAATCCCAAAGGCTCGACCTGTTTCCACGGACGTTGGAAGCACCAATCCCAACTTCTCAGACCTAATGGATGAGTTCATCCAGGAGAGACTGCGAGCCAAAGGA
This sequence comes from Knipowitschia caucasica, assembly GCA_964034765.1. NCBI lineage: Eukaryota > Metazoa > Chordata > Actinopteri > Gobiiformes > Gobiidae > Knipowitschia > Knipowitschia caucasica. The sequence goes on along the minus strand of OZ035834.1, from coordinate 5,117,341 downwards.
AGCGGGGTATGTGCCACATTCATACCGTCTTCTTCTCCATGTCCAGTCTTTGTCTTTGTGTTTATCTGATTAGGACCTTCTCTTGATCTCTCAGGGTCGACGTGGCAGCAGCCCGGGCAGTCTGGAAATCCCCAGGGACTTGCCTGAGCTTCTTGAAGCTGCTCAGAGTCCAGGATCTAGACCTTCAGATGATTCCAGGCCCATAGATGACCCTGGGGTTCCTTCTGAGTGGACCTCCCCTGCGAGTGCCAGTGGTTCAGATGTCGTCAGCTCAGACAGCCAGTCAGATTCTTTCAACGCATTTCAGTATTCAACATGCAAATTTGACAGTAAGGCATATTTATTCTAATGTCAGTCACTGTTCTGAAGTGGCTTTGTCAGATTATACTTTCTGTTCAGGCTCATGTGGAGGTAGTGCCGCAGGGTCTGGAAGGGGCGGTAGGGGAAGCTCATTGGACCAGGACAGTTTAGGAGGAGGTGCGGCCAGTGAAGAACATGAAGTTGCCAGCCTAACGACGCTCCACATAGACTCTGAGACAAGTAGTCTAAGTCACACGGTCACTGTCACCGGTAGGCTCAAATTCTTTTTTATACATAGTAACATTGACATTTGACGCATATAATGGCACCTATTTTCTTTTCCTTAGGTTCAGAGAGTGCGTCTCCCATGCATTCTCTGGGAGGCTCTCGTTCTCAGACGCCCTCTCCTGCCACCATGACCACAGATCATGCAGATCACTCACATGCACACCTGCAGCTGGACCAAAAACTCCATAATTCTGTTCTTCAAACTCCTGATGACCTTGGTACGAATGCCACACAGAAAGTTAGAAATAATGTTTGATTTATGAACTTCCAATGAAAGTCTTTAACTACTTAAATGTGCCACACAGACTATTACAAACCTTCCACTGTGTGAAAAACAATATATTTATGTATAAGAAAAGATTTTATTCTACAACAAAAGATCGATGATAGATAGATATATACTTTATTGATCCCGAAAGGAAATTGTGCACTGGTCCCTTGCTCCCAATCATACAAAGATACATACAGGAGGAGCTCAGGGCCGCAGAGAACGTTCATATTTTTAAGAGTAGGCTCAAGACGCACCTTTTTAGAGCAGCTTTTGATTAGTATTTATTATCTATTATTGCTTTTTAGTACATCTATTTATGTTTTTAGACGGATTATATTTTTATTTATTTTTATTATTTACTATTTTTAATTATTTATTGTATCTACCCATTTACTATTGTTATTATATCAGGCAGCTGCCATTTTTCTTTTTATTTTCACATTCTATTGTTCTACTTTCTATTGTATTATTGTATTGTTTTAGTGTCCCCAGTGTTTCCTCTGGAGGAGCCCTCTGCACTGAGAGCTGGGGTCTGCTGTGGCTTCGGGGGTCTGGCTCTTGGATCCGGTGGGGGTCTGGGGCCTCCTCTCTCCTCTGGGTCCTATGGGGTCTGAGTCCTGGGCCTGGTGGGGTCTGGGGCCCCTCTCTCCTCTGGGTCCTGTGTCGTTGCCTGTGGCTGCAGCCGGCTCTCTGCTCCTGGTGCAGATGGCTCCTTGGATGACGCTTCTTCAGCCGGTTACATCTGCTCCCAGCCCCATTTCTTTTTATTGTTTTACCTATTTTACCTGATATGACTTTATACTTGTGTGTGTGTGTGTGTGTGTGTGTGTGTGTGTGTGTGTGTGTGTGTGTGTGTGTGTGTGTGTGTGTGTGTGTGTGTGTGTGTGTGTGTGTGTGTGTGTGTGTGTGTGTGTGTGTGTGTGTGTGTGTGTGTGTGTGTGTGTGTGTGTGTGTGTGTGTGTGTGTGTGTGTGTGTGTGTGTGTGTGTGTGTGTGTGTGTGTGTTGTATATATAATTATAAATGTGATTTTGGGGGGTCTGTGGGGAGGAGGGTTTAGGGCTGGGCATGTTGGATTGTTTTTAACTAAACTGTAAAGCACTTTGTGTTACACTTTTTGTATGAAAAGCGCTTTATAAATAAAATTTGATTGATTGATTGATTGATACAGAGGTTAGAATTAAAAGATGCAAAATAGTTAAAAAAGAAAGAATAAATACATTAAAATCATTAAAAGAGAAGTTAAGGCACTGCAAAACAATTCAAAATGTTTTGAATTGTTTTGCTTCAGTTCTGGTCACAAAATCAAAATGTGAATGTGTTGCTTAAAATTTGAACCTAATTTTGTATTATTTATTTGCATTTTAGAGACCAGTGAGTTTCCAAATGAAGACTGCAGCGTGATGGCGGGTGGTTCTTTAACTGGCTGGCATGCTGATGTCGCCACGGTCATGTGGAGGCGAATGCTGGGTATTCTCGGGGATGTCAATACCATCAAAGACCCAGAGATCCATGCTCAGGTCTTTGATTATTTGTGTGAACTGTGGCAAAGTCTCGCTAAGGTGTGTTTGCAAACAAATGAAGTAATTACCGCACAATTATACATTTTTTTGATGAAGCTTTACTGCTTTTAGATAAGGGACAACTTGGGGATTTCTTTGGACAACCAGTCATCCCCCCCACCGCCTGTTTTGATCCCACCTCTGAGGATTTTAACACCTTGGCTTTTCAAGGTAGGAAAAAATTTATACATTGAGTTGGGCAAAATATACATACCTGAAATGATGAGCTGTGATTCTACAGGCCACTATGCTCACGGAGCGCTACAAGCAAGGAAAGCTCCATGCTTACAAGCTCATCTGCAGAATCATGAAAAGGCGGCAGGATGTGTCGCCAAATACAGACTTTGTCACACATTTTTACAACATCATGCATCACGGATTGCAACATCAAGACCAGGTATTTTTGCAGCTATTGCTTAAATGGACCGTGTGTATTATTTTCATTTTCATTTTATGTGTCCCCAGATGATAGTTTTACATTTTCTGAACAGTTTGAACCGGAGTTATTAACTGTAAATCCATCCATCCATCCATTTTCTACCCCTTAATCCATTTCTGGGTCGGGGGGTTAGCAGTCAGAGATGCCACCCAAGTCACATAGCACCAGTCCTGTATATTTTAACTGTAAATACAATATTTATGTTTATCTAATCAGCGAACAGAATCAGGCTCCCATTTTGAGTTGCCAGTTTGTTAGATGAAATTTAGCTGATTTTGGCTTCAATTTCATATTATGTCTTTAATGACAATAATGCAAACTACACACGGTCCATTTTAAGTGGGATTCAATTAAAACTTTGACTAAACGTTTTCTTAAATATTGAAACTTGTTCCAAAACAGGACATTGTGAACACCATTATAAAACACTGCAGCCCAAGGTTCTTCAGTATTGGACTTCCTGGAGCGACCATGTTGATCATTGACTTTATTATCGCGGCTTCGAGAGTCACTGCCTGCTCATCACTAAATGTAATTACTGCTTCCTTTCAAATAATACTTTAAACGTTTTGCTCTGTGTTTTACCCAATTGTTACGTTTGTGTTTCTGAATCCAGGCCCCCAGAGACGAGGCCCAGATCCTCCTGGGATCGCTGGTCTGTTTCCCCAACTTCTATTTTGAGCTTCCAGCCCTTCATCCAACCACAGCTGATGTAGTGATCACCAAGTTCCCAGATGTTAAGGTAAGGAGCCGATGGTTTTGAGATCAACTGAGAGTAAGGTATAAAGCTCTCTAAACTAAACTAAACTGTACTTATGTGTTACATTTGGGTCAATAACACAAAAAAGTCCTGAAATGTCCGCTACTGCCGAATTCTGCCCCCACTCTTGTTTTTCTCCATCTTGTTTGTCCAGTGGAGGGCGCACTACTTAACAGTGACTCAGTTGGTAGAGCATTGACCTTTGAGCCTGTAATGGACCAAACATAAGGCAAGGACAACAGGTGTAAAATCATCTCTAATTTAATTAAGGAAAAATATAATTTGACAAAAATACACGAACATTTTTTTACAAATATTTGTGGCCAACTAAAGTACACAACTTAACCAAACCAAAAGAAAAAGAACCCCCCCCACCAAGAATTAAGGAGGGCTTAAATACAGGAGGAGTAACCCAAAACTAACACAAGAATATACCACAGAGCCTGAAGGTCGTGGGTTCGAGCCCACCACAAGACTTTCTCCACCGACTCCAACAGCTGTCTGCTGTCGTTGTGGCCTTTAGCAAGACACTTCACCCCCATTGCCTAGAATGAGTCTGGTGTGTGTGAGAATGGTTGGTGGTGGTGGGAGGGTCGGCTCTAGATCATCTACGGAATCGGGACGAAACCGAAAGTAACAATCCTACTTTCAAATTAGTTTTAGACTAAAAAGTCCTTAAGTGGAGACTTGTTAAGTTTTAGGCGTCTGAGTAAGATGGTTAAGGTTAGGGTTAAGGCTGGGTTGGGGTTATTTTATGGGAATGGCTGGTTAAAGCTGCACTAACTGACTTTGGGATTTTGAAGCAGCAGACCCGCTGGCCTCTCTCTTTCTGCTCCCCTCCTCGCACCCACGAAGCTATCGCCCCCCACACACACCCACTGTTGTTATCCAATATGGATAATACATGGATATGGATTTGCACGTGGATGGCGTGACCATAGAATGATAGAACCGGGAAGTGCGGAGACTTTCTTTTGGATGGCTGTTTCGCTGAGTAAGCAGTAACCGGTGACGAAGACACGAAGCTTCAGGTTAGCTCCTCTTCTTGTTGTGCTAACTCAGCCGTCTGTGCTAACGGACCTGTAGATTTCTCACGAAAGTGGGGCCAGTGGTCCGCTGTGATTGGTCACAATCTGCGATCCGAAACACATTCTCTTGTTTCATCAAAACTCGATCTAAAATATAATGTCACGCCAGCACAAATCTGCGCTACTTTTTCTTCAAAAGGACGTACATCCCAATGCACTGCATGGACATGGATAGCACTTTTGTAATGAATACAAAAATAAAGTCAGTTAGTGCAGCTTTAAGTTTAGGCATGAATAAGTAGTTTGTTATATTTACTTCCGCTTCTGTCCCGATTCCATATATGATCTACAGTAGTGCTGACCGTGGTGGCTAGGGTTAGGGTTAGGGTTAGGCTGATGGCACAGACTGGTTGCCTCGCTTCTGTCAGTGTGCCCCAGGGCAGCTGTGGCTACAGTAGTAGTTTATCACCACCATGTATGGAGTGAAAGAATAATGACATTTGAAGCGTCGTGTCCTGTTATGGCTTGGCTCTGAGCCACAACAAGAATAGGGGAGACAAGGCGGAATTAAGTGCTCACAAAGTATATTTAATTGAGTAAACGGAATAACAGATATTAATATATACAAAAAGGTAACGTATGGGGTGTGTTGTGTAGAAATCAGTGGTGTAGGTGCAGGTGATGCTTGTGTGCAGTGAGGGTGTCGTATGTGCGATGTGAATGTGGGTGCATAAAACAAGAGACAAACTTAATAGTGCATGTGGAAGGAGAGCCAGGGAGGAGATGCTTCCAGCACCAGGGCAGGTGTAGAATGGCCCTCAGGAGCGCGCAGAGAGAGCGCGTGCACGTTGCCTCCAGGCTATATGCGCGTGCGCTGATTGCATGCGCGAACACGCCCACTGCTTCAGCGCCAATCGGTCCCCCTGGGCAGACAAGAGAGGAGCGGCAGGACGGAGAAATGGGCCAGTCCCAGGACCCCCATAAGGGCCTAGTCCGTGGTGGGAGGGGCTGATGGCACAGACTGGTTGCCTCGCTTCTGTCAGTGTGCCCCAGGGCAGCTGTGGCTACAGTAGTAGTTTATCACCACCATGTATGGAGTGAAAGAATAATGACATTTGAAGCGCGTGTCAAAAAAAGCGCTACAAAAAACGGATGATTTTTTATTATTATTATTATAAACACACCTGTTCTATTAACATCGCTCCAGCTGTTTTGGACGCAAGATCCAGTAGACGTGATGTGTTACGTCCACAATGCCTGGGTTGTCTGCAGTTATTGAATAATGTATAATCCATAATTAGAGATTGATTCTAGTTATACCCCCCAAAAAAATCCTCTCCTGATTTCATTGACAAAGCCTCCAACAGCTCACCACATGTCCTGTATGTAACCTGAGATTATCCTCTGTATATTTATAAACTACATGGTGTTAAAGAATTATGAGGTCCAAACATTATTGGTACATACATTTATTTTATTGCAGCTTGAAGTAAGATTTGACGCATTATACGGTTTAGCGTGGACTGAGCCATGAGTGTTTTGGTTTCTCAACTCATTTTCGCTAAAGGAGATTACTGGGTTAATCTCTTATCATCAATTCAGGGAACCATCCAGAGCGATGGGAGTTATACCGCTGTTGTTGTTTTTTCCTCGTAAACACTTTATCGACATGCACGGCTGCGTCTCGGGCTCGCTACTGTTTTTTAGTGAAGAAGAAACTTGGTGAGAATCAGTAAGCGGTCATTAGCACCGATCATGCCTGAGTGCTGTGTTTGCTGGCTTCACTGGGTTATTACCATCTTCTCCTCAAATGTTTGAACTTTGCTTGATTTCATATCTACTTTTGACGTTTACGTTTGTCTCTTTTTGTGTGTATTTTAGGAACACATCATTAAAACTATCTTAACCTCAGCGAGAGATGAACCCTCTGCTCCAGCGAGGTAAGGTTCACTGCATAAATCATTATTATTTGTTTAATTTAGATCAAGAAAATACTGTTCCAAGAAAAAAACTACAAACAAAAAGGAAAAAAACATAACCCACACACTGATGCTTGAAAGGGACTGGGGAGAAGTACGATCTCTGAGTAAAAAGTAAAAACTAGCTGCTTTCTGGTTCAGTTATCAAACAATACAGTAACACAATGCCACATTCAGAAATCATGTTAAAGTTAAACTTGGGAAACCTTACAGTGAGTAATAATCAAAATAAAACAAGATCTGGATCGTATTTTTCATTCCTCAGATTAAAGGAGCTATACTTGATTCTGCAGGTTTTTTTCAATTTGAATGTTTACCACCGCCCCCAACTCCCTCACAGGCTCCTCATTTTGAGAAACCCTCCTCCTCTCCTCTACGCTCTCCTCCCACAGAGCCATCTAGTTTTAGTAGTGATCTGGTTTTCTGACATTAGCATTAGCACTACTTCTTGTAAGCTGCACAACAATCACTGATGAAATGGTACTAAAGCAACGCACTGCTAACAAAATATACCAGTACCAGGCAGGAGAGAGAGACCGGAGAGAGAGACCGGAGAGAGAGACCGGAGAGAGAGACCGGAGAGAGAGACCGGAGAGAGAGACCGGAGAGAGAGAGACCGGAGAGAGAGAGGGACCGGAGAGATATACCAGTACCAGGCAGGAGAGAGAGACCGGAGAGAGAGAGACCGGAGAGAGAGAGACCGGAGAGAGAGAGAGACCGGAGAGAGAGAGAGACCGGAGAGAGAGAGAGACCGGAGAGAGAGAGACCGGAGAGAGAGAGAGACCGGAGAGAGAGAGAGACCGGAGAGAGAGAGAGGCCGGAGAGAGAGAGAGGCCGGAGAGAGAGAGAGGCCGGAGAGAGAGAGAGACCGGCGAGAGAGAGAGACCGGCGAGAGAGAGAGACCGGAGAGGGAGGCTGGAGAGGGAGGCTGGAGAGGGAGGCCGGAGAGGGAGGCCGAGGAGGGAGGCCGAGGAGGGAGGCCGGAGAGAGAGAGACCGGAGAGAGAGACCGGAGGGAGAGGACAGGACAATAACTGAAAACCTATGAAGTAGAATAACGGCCAAATTTAGTCCAAGGCTGAGACTCCCGCAGGTCACTCCAGAGGATATGATGTAAGCTACCTATATTCCTCGGAGCTTGATTTCTTCTTTGATCATTTTTTCCGCGCTTTAGTTCCCTCTTCTCTTCCTCGCTTTTTCGTCTTTTGCAGCGTTTTGCTGTGTCTGCAGTTACAGCCAGAGGAGGTATAGCCACTTTCAGCTTTGATCCTCCTTCAGCCGCCGCCCCTCCGCCGCAAAGTGTCACCTCAGCACTTTACACGGCCTGAATTCATCCATAAGCTGAATCAATGAGCTCAATTTTTCAATTAAATTATGTTTTTTGTGTGTGTAGTTATACGCATTTTTATGAACTCATTAGAAAATAATAAATCAGGTATAACTCCTCGTGAAGAACATTCATGTATATTATTTTTTCCACATGAATTCAAATGGTGCTCACGTACAATCTTCTGGTTTGGCAGGTGCGTGGCTTTGTGCAGTCTGGGAATCTGGCTGTGTGAAGAGTTGGCCCACGGCACTCAGTATCCTCATATCAAGGAAGCCCTCAATGTCATCTGTGTCACACTAAAGGTATTTTATACACATTTTAATTTGTTTGTCTTAAGAAAAACCTGGTGACAAGTTTAAGCTTTCGGCCTCTAACTATGAGTTGCATATAATAAGCCAGATGTTTTTTTTTCTTTTCCTCTTATTGATTGACCTCCACTCTGTTATTTTTTTTTTGCTTAGAATTTTAAGTACTCACTTATGCACAGGCAGGAACTTGTGTATTTGATTTTAGCTGTAAGAGTTCTCTCAGGCCTGTTGTTATTATTGATTACTCCCATGTGCAGATTGTTCTGGGTGAGAGAGAGACCAGAGGGTGAGACCAGAGGGTGAGACCGGAGGGTGAGACCAGAGGGTGAGACCAGAGGGTGAGACCAGAGGGTGAGACCAGAGGGTGAGACCAGAGGGTGAGACCAGAGGGTGAGACCGGAGGGTGAGACCGGAGGGTGAGACCGGAGGGTGAGACCGGAGGGTGAGACCGGAGGGTGAGACCGGAGGGTGAGACCGGAGGGTGAGACCGGAGGGTGAGGCCGGAGGGGGAGGCCGGAGGGAGAGACCGGAGGGGGAGACCGGAGGGGGAGACCGGAGGGGGAGACCGGAGGGGGAGACCGGAGGGAGAGACCGGAGGGAGAGACCGGAGGGAGAGACCGGAGGGAGAGACCGGAGGGAGAGACCGGAGGGAGAGACCGGAGGGAGAGACCGGAGGGAGAGCAGAGAGAGAGGCCAGAAAGAGAGACCAGAGAGAGGGACCAGAGAGAGAGAGAAAGACCAGAGAGAGAGAGACCACTCTGAAAGAGGACTGTGATCTGTCTGTTCTGGAGGTTCTTTATGAATCCAGACTTTTAAACCAAACTCTTAGTATAATCAATGATCTGGCTCCTGGAGCAGCCGTGTTCCAGCTTCTTCCCTCTGGCAGAACATATCATTCGCTGAGATGGATTTCTCATTTCTCAAGGACAAAAAAGCAATTGTCTCCTGCTTTTTTTTCCATCAGTTAGTTTTATTTTTGTACTTTTAACCTTGTTTATTTATGTATTGGGGACTCTTACGGATGTATTCCAATGTGGTTTACTAAAATGGGTAAATAAAAGGAATCTGAATCAGGAGAACACTTATCACACAAATAAAATATAACATGATTCATTAAAGCCAAAATTCCTGTTCCTGGCACAGTTTAGTTTTAGTTTTCGCAATTTTGATGAGCTTGAGAAAATTAGAGATTGCGTTTTAAATTTTTGGCACAGTTCTTCATGTATTTGTTCTCCCATACCACAGTAGACTTCAGCAGCATCATTCAGATTAGAGAAGAGTACATTATTTCGACAATGGGGAAAATTAAACCAATAATGTTTATCTGAAGTGCAGGAATAAATCCCTTTCAGCAACTCATTGATTACAGTAGTTAAAGTTAGAATAATAACTGAAAAAAAGTTAAACATGCCATGAAGAGGTTTTATTACTTAAACACTTCGAATGGGGATAAAACTAATCAATTTAAGCAAAATAATAACTCAAATAATCAAAACAATCAAACGCCAACAAAGCACCCCTTTTCATTATTATTTATCAAACTGTCCCCTCTCGTCGTCTCCATTTTTAACTCTGATCCAGCAACATTCAGACCAAAGCCGTGGTTCCAGATCAAAGCCGTGCGAGCTGGCTGTTAATCACACTGACAAACACAACTCCAAACATCTGCCACTTCCGCGTTTCCATAGGGGTGAAACTAAACATATTACACATTTCAGTCATTGTTAGCGGCAGTATTCTATTTCTCTTTGTGTTATTATTCACCATTTTTGCGTCCTGTGTAGTACTTTGACAAAGGCTGAGCTGAAATTTATTTCTGGGATGGACTATCTTTATGCCTTTGATTAAACAGACTTGCTTTCTAATACTACAATATGGCACATGGATTGAAACGGTTGAATTTTTAAGCTTCCGGCCGGGAAACATTGTTGGATATTATTTTAGCTAATGTCTTGAAATGGGGAAAATGGCCCCAGTTAGTGCTTTTCGTTTCAAGACAATACAGGCCAACATTCACCGTCTCATCTGTCGCCAAATGGCTCAAGACGGACACACACATACCTTCTCCACCTTGGAATCCCCAGTTAGTGTATCGGCAGCCAATGGGCCCCGGCAGACTGCACCACACACCACAGCGCTTGCATTCACTCACTCCCGGGAGCAAACTCTGGACCATCAATATGTTTGGGTCTCCTTCAGATAGGAGACTGGTCCAGAGGGAGTGCCACAAGCTGTGTATCGCACACACTTGAATCTGTTGCTGTGACTGCGGCCAGTAGCCTCAGCCACGGACACACAGGCTCTCGTACATGCAGCTTGAGGGATTATCATAGTTTAATTCAAAGACACATTTGATGTTCCCTTTTGTAATGCCGTTTAGGTTTCCATTCTGTTGTAGTGGTCCGGAAGTGTTGAACGGAAGGAACTAAGTGTCATTGTGATTTAGATAGATACAGTAGATACTTTATTGATCCCTGTAGGAGAAATTCAGGTGTTCAGTAGCAACAAAAACACATCTCTCCAAACAAACAAAATAAATAAATGAATCATTCTCATTCAAGAGTATAAAAGTAATAAGAGTAATAAGAAACAGCTCTTCAGGTCACAGCAGCAGAGGTGGAGCAGCCGCTTGGTTCGGAACATTTTCTCTGCTCTAATCCAAAGTAAAATGCTAAATGCTTTGTTACTCCGGTGGCTTTTCACCTGATCCACTTGATTCGGACCATGAATCCTCTCTGCTCTGCTCTGGACCAGTGTAAAACCATGAATCCTCTCTGCTCTGCTCTGGACCAGTGTAAAACCATGAATCCTCTCTGCTCTGCTCTGGACCAGTGTAAAACCATGAATCCTCTCTGCTCTGGTCTGGACCAGTGTAAAACCATGAATCCTCTCTGCTCTACTCTGGACCAGTGTAAAACCATGAATCCTCTCTGCTCTACTCTGGACCAGTGTAAAACCATGAATCCTCTCTGCTCTGCTCTGGACCAGTGTAAAACCATGAATCCTCTCTGCTCTGCTCTGGACCAGTGTAAAAGAAAACAATGGAGTGATTCAGTGAAAAATAACAATGGAAAACACAAAACAACAACTATTACAGAGACACTTAGGACTTGCTTTGAAACAGTTGAAAAATCTAAAGTAATTTATTAGTGACGCAATTTGAGTATTAACAAAAATGGCACAGAGCATTGACATTGGATATTTGTGTTGTATGCGCTCGGTTTTGGCTGAAAGATGAACATTTTTTACTTTTCAGCTGAAACGGGTTGAAATCATATCTTAACATATTTATTCTGTGCTGTCTCTTTTCAGTATCCCAACAAAAATGTGGCTTTAGTGGCCTCGGACATTCTCCATCTTCTGATCAGCTATGTTGATCACCTCCAGAAATTTCCTCCCGATATGCCAAAGAAGATTGTTGAGGTAATATATATATAGTATCAAGTCAACAAGTAATATAGTTTTCAGGTTAATTACTCCTCACATCATATTTTGATTTAGATTTTGATCGCCACAATCACATACTTGCTACCTGCTACAGAGTCTTCCCCGTATGAACTGGACAAAAGGGTAACCCACTTTTGTGTATTGTTCATAGTATATTTGTCTCCTTCTCTAATTAACGGTGTGTGTCTCTTTAAGCTGGTAGTGTCTCTGCTCTTGTGCCTTCTGGACTGGGTCATGGCTCTGCCTCCTGAAACACTTCTTCAGCCTGTGCACTCAAGAAGCCCTCCAGAGAAAGACCAACCTACCAAGACCCTTTTAAGCTGTATTTACAAAGTATGCATGTGTCACAGTTAAATAATGTATAATTAAGAAAACTAAAATGTTATCATTAATCCCAAATCGTTTCCTCAGGTCTTGCATGGCTGTGTATATGGAGCACAGTCCTTCAACAGTCCCAAATACTTCCCTCTGCAGCTGTCGGACCTGTTCACTGCAGACTACGACCCATTCTTGCCTTTGGAGTGTCTCAGAGAACCAGAACCACTCCACAGTCCTGAGTCCGAGCGTTCTGCCAAACTTCAGCCCGTCACAGAAGGTAAAATATCTACTTTTAGAAATGGAACTTTGATTTATTGATTTAACATATCAATCCAATTGTTGTATACCATCTTCAGTCTCCACTACAAAGAACCCAATGTTTGGATTCTTAGTTTGAGTTTAATTTTTGGGTCCATTCAAGGGCCCTCTGCATTTTACCCAGCCATTTGATTAAATTGTACCATGAGTTATATATAAACCAATATATATATACACCAAATATTTATAATGTATATATATAGATATATAGGGCAACAGTGGCCCAGTTGGTAGAGCTTTGGGCTTGAAAGTCGTGGGTTTGATTCCACCTCAAGACCTACTTCACGACTCTCACTAATGTCTGCTGTCGTTGTGTCCTTGGGCAAGACACTTAACCCCACTTTGCCTGAAGCCCCACTGCAAGATCAAGGCTCAGTGAGGGGCTGGTGCTGTTAATACATTACTAATACATAGATTATTATATATTTAGTTAAAGGATATTTTACATATGTTCTGGGACACATTTATGTCTTTATTAGAGGTCCTTAAATACAATTTTCATTTAAATTTACCTCAAGTTAATTGTTTTGTGTTTTAGAGAAAATAGACACGGATTGTAGGGGGTGGACATACATGGTGAATTGCTTACTGCAGTTAAGCACACACATAATCTAATCAAAACACATTTTTGAACTTGGATATCATGAATCTTCAGCTTTCATTATGTCAAATGGTGAAGACACACATTCTTATTAGGTCCCTGATGTCACCAGGACTGTGACCCAGCGCCTCAAAGAGCTCTCTCATGACATATTGGAGGAGTGCTTCTGTGGCTGCACTGTGAGTCCGTGTGAGACTGTGTATTGTCCCCCGCTGAGTGCCACCGGGACACAGTGACTAGTCTAATGACTCGAGCACCCGCATTGACCATGCTCCTGCTACTCTTACCTTCAGATTCTTTCCTTGCTTTTATTTTTCTGATAAAAAAAACCATAGAATTAGTCCACCTTGTGTGTTTTTTCATTTTTGTATAGTTGAACTGCTGTCGTTATGCAGTTTATTTATTGTCCGTCTAATGCATTTCCTTTACTTTTCTCGTACGGAGAAGGTTGTTGGGAATGTCTAGTCGATACATATCTTTGTACTCTACACACAGTCGTCAATAAGGAGCGTTCTCCTGCTGTGGGCGTAATCATGTTTATTAGCCTGGATCTGCTGGCAGCACACGATGTGAAGGCATTGGATTCTTTACTGCACCTTTCCTGAATTACTTCTAAGTTGAAGTTTAGAAGTTTTTGTTGTTTTTGTTTTTTTACATCAGAATCAGAATAATTTTTATTGCCATGTAAGTAACACTAAATCACGGACTAGGAAATTGCTTTGGCTCGGGGCAACACTTTTAATTTTTTTGTCTTTTATTTTTATTTTTATTATTATTATTATTTTTATTTTTTTATCTTTTATTATTATTTTTATTTTTTTAATCTTTTTTTTTTATTTTTTTATTTTGGCTGTAAATGTATTTTGTAATAAATATCATATGCTATCTCTCCTTAAATTTATCCTTAAAATGCAATAAAAAAAAAAAGAGAGGTAAAGAATAGAGTAACATACAGTAATTATAATAAATAATAATCTTTTTTGACGTCTACAGTTAGGAGTCGTATTCAACAAGGTCTGGTGTCCATCGCCGCCCGGACAGTCATCACTCACCTTGTAAATCACCTTGGACACTATCCCATGTCGGGAGGGCCAGCTACTCTGTCTAGTCAGGTACAGCACTTGTGTTTTAATGTCATCAATCACAAATAGAAGAGTTTAACATTACGGTTCTCCCATCTCTGTGTGGAGTGAGAGACAAATGCCCTCAATTGTAAAGCGCTTTGTGTCTCTGGTCTGTGAAAGGCGCTGTATAGATAACGATTACTTAGCATTACGTTTCATTTGATTTTTTTCCCGATAGGTGTGTGAAAACCACGACAACCCCTACTGCGAGAGCACAGATCTTGGACCAGAACTTTTCCACTCCCCTAATCTACAATTCTTGGTTCTGAATGGCACCACTCTACTCTCTGTACTCCAGGTACTTTACGACATTAACAAAGTATGAGATGCATTCTATATAATATTCACCACGATAATCTGATCTGATGTGTAGATCCGGTCCGAGTCTGGCGTGCCCGGAGGTGGTATGACGGCAGGGTTGTCCTCCGCTCCCGCTTGTGTCCGCGTCATTGTCCGAGACGTAGCCGGGAAACACTCCTGGGACTCTGCCGTCCTCTATGGGCCGCCCTCCACCTCCCCAAGCAGCCCGGCACACACACTGCTGTCTCACATACAAGGATCCCTGCAAACTACAAATCTGCATTTACGGACCCCACCGGGAAGTCTGCCCAAAAGAATGGAAGTAAATAAGGAAGAGGATGAGGAAGGATTTCAAGAAGACGAGGGGGAGGACTTGGAGGAAGATGATGAAGAAAGCAAATCTGTGTGTATGGAGAAAGGGGACCACGGAGAGGTCGAAACGGAGGAGGAGCAGAACGAGGAGAATAGAAAGGAACAGGAAGTGAACGATGAAGACAACAAGGGCGAACCAGGACCGGAGCAGACGCTGGCACCACCTCTGGCTAAGCGTGTTTGTCGGGAGGTAGTGCCAGCTTGGGATTCGCTCAGGGAAGGAGATGACGCTTTGGATGAAATGCTGCAGTACATGGGATATTCCAGTCCAGAGTGTCTGCAACGGGCTGGTACATGTCCTGCTCTTATATTCAAATGCATATCACAAAATGGTTTTAACGTTTTTCTTCTTCTTCCCAGGCATGCCACTCAACATTCCCGCACCACCTCCAGCGTGTGTTTCGGAGAAGCAGGAAAACGATGTGATCAATGCCATTTTGAAGCAGTGCGCCGCAGAGAAAGACTTTGTTCTTCACGTATGTGTTGCTCAGAGTTATAATTTTACAGGTGAAACTCGGAAAATTAGAATATTGTTGTTTAAAATGATTATTCGCACTTCTGTAATATCAACTTACAATGTAAAACTAGCGTACTCTGGACATTTAGACGCAGTTGTATAAAAGCAGCACCAGCAACATTTGAAAAGAAAGTACATTTTGTTCACATATAGGCCACACCTGAATATAAGCCGCAGCTTTCATGTTGAAATGTAGCAGGTAGATGATAGTTTGACAGCTTACCCATTAGCTTCCACGCCTGTACTCATTCACCAGTCTATTTTGACAACAAACAAGTGTCCAATAGCTACTTCAAACTGATGGAGTCATAATAATAAATCCATAAACTCTGCCCTGACAACTGCCCAACTCTACCTGAAGGTAAATACACACATCAGCCGCATCACTGTATAAGCCACAGGGTTCAAAGAATTTGGAAGAAGCGGCTAGAATCCGGACATTACGGTATTATTTGACATTTTACTCTATACATTACATTAAACTCTATATATTACAATAAAGGCTGACATTACATGCAAGCTTTTATCTGTTATAATGTTCATTTTTGTCTCACAGCTCGTAAAAGCCTCAATTAAAACCTCAAAATTTGAATGTTTTGAAAAATTCCATTATCCTCAAAATTATAACAAAGACTTGGCACTTTGTCACTTTGCACCACTTTGTCACTTTGCACCTCATGAGTCGTTTAATGGTCTTACAATTTAAGTTGAAATACGGAAATGAAAGAACCTTTGAACAATTTTCTTATCAGAGTTTCACCTGTATGTACATTTTGGCTTTTACTATTTTGTTTTTTATTCTGAAATATTTCATAGAGAGGCGAGGGGTTGAACATGAGGGCTATGCCACATCCTGAGCCGGAGACAGAAACGCCACAATCCGCCTTTTACTATTGTAGACTGTTGATCAACATACTGGGCCTAAACTCCTGGGAAAAAAGGTAAGGCAGCCTCAGGTCATAATTTATCAGCCCTTCACAATCTTCAGTTATTGCATTTGTTTAGTTGACAAATACATTTTAACTGTAATCTCAGGTCAGAGGTAAAGAAACAATCAATAAAAATAGGCATTATATATTTAGCACACAATTATTTACTATTTCTTTAGGCTGAATTTAGGCTGTTAGTGAGAGAGTGTAGCAAAGGCAAGGCAAAGCAAGTTTATTGGTAAAGCACAATTCATACACAAGGCAACTCAAAGTGCTGAACAAAATTAGATTAAAATTAAAAGAGCATTAAAATCATAAATAATCACAGAACATTAAAAAGAAAGATACAAATATAAAATCCCTCAGTTGTATGCACAGCTAAACAGAACTGTCTTTAACCTGGTTTTAAACATTGTCAGAGAGGAGGCCTGTCTCACATCTTCAGGAAGACTGTTCCAGATTTTAGCAGCATGAATCTGAAAAGCAGCCTCCCCATGTTTATTCCTGACTGTGGGACCAGCAGGAGTCCAGCCCCTGTGCTCCTCAGAGTCCCAGCAGGAGTCCCGTCCCTGTGCTCCTCAGAGTCCCAGCAGGAGTCCCAGTCCCTGTGCTCCTCAGAGTCCCAGCAGGAGTCCCCGTCCCTGTGCTCCTCAGAGTCCGGGCCGGTTCATATGGGAAGAAATCCAAGCTCCTGCTGCTTTGACAGAGAGGCTGTTCTGTCCAAATCTGGAGGATCTAAAGTTCACTAAATGGTCTCCTCTGGATGTTAAATACCAAATGGACCTGGGCAGAAGCCGGGCCAGAACCAGCAGCTATTCAGTGGAAGGTGTTTTGGAAGATTGTGCTAGAAGCCGTGTTAATAAAAACATCTTATCTTTTGTTCGTATCGACATAGCACACATCATGTTTCTTGAAGTTCTTCTTTTTAGTCCGTGCCGCTTCTGTGTGGGAGTTGTTTTTGTCGAGTTGTCCTCACACACAAATGAGACGAGAAAGTTTTGTGCTAATTGGAGCTCGCACTTCCTTTTTCCACGTTCTTCATCTCAATGACTCCGGGTTAATACGCACAATGTGAAGGTATCGAGGTAAATGTGTCTCTGCAGCTAATGGACACTCACGGCTCTTCATATTTTGAATTACACTGCTCGCATTGAGCGCACACAATGGATTTCTTAACACTATGCATTTATGCCTGTGTGTGTATGTTCAAAAGACTGCGACCGTCATAATGAATACAGTAGGCTATTGATCAAACTAGGCCCATTTAGAGTTTGGATAAAAAGGCTGCAGTCAAAGAAAAGAATGATGGAGGGAGAAGTGGGGAATTAGGATGGATGGTGCTCGTGTATTCATCCTGGCAGAGAAAAACAACATTTGAAATAGAGTAAAATAATTGAGAGAATATGAAAAGAAGGATGGGTATAAATTGCACATTTTTGTGAAACAGGAGAACAGATTAACTAATTATGTATTATTGCCCCCAGCTGTCTCTCAAGGTATTCATGTAGGGCATTACCCACAGGAGCGGCTGACATTCACCTCAGCGTGGCGTGTGTCTGCACATGTGTGTCGCCTTTTATGCTTTTCCCTATAATCCAGAGTGTAAATGGAGTCTTTGAAAGCAGAGAATGAGGCCATTACCAAGTATCAGTTTAATAAAGGGCAAATTGCTCTCTCTCTCTTGCTCTCTCTCTCTCCCTGTCTTTATCTCCTGCTCTTTCTCTCTTTTCCTCCTCACTCAAAGAGCAACAAGAATGATGTGTCATTATCAAGACAGTCCGCTTTACTGATCGAGTCTTGGTTTTATTTTGGGCTGTGTCGAGGTTATTGACTGGTTCCTGGATGCTTCTCCAAAATTATGGACTACTTATACACTTTTGCATTTTGTGTGTAAAATGAGTTTAACTTTAAAAATGCACAATCAGCAATCCACTAATATTGGAAAACAAAAAGAGAGACACAGGAATGGTCTTTCCACAACATCAGCCGTGACATATTATTCTGTTATAATTAGGTGTAACAAAAGTAGTTTGCCAGTATTGATGTTTTATTTGTCAATATTGAGAACGTTTTTCTTCTGCAGGAGTAGCTTTCATTTGTTGAGAAAAAACGAGAAGTTATTGAGGGAATTGAAGAACTTGGATTCACGGCAATGGTAAGATTTCAGATTTCACTGTCAATTAGGCCTGAGGGTAAAATTGAGACCACTGTTTTCAATTTTGAAGAAAAAACATGGTGGATCTCAATACCCTTTCATTTTTTCATCATCATCATTAAAGGGTAATAACAGTAGTTCTGCCGAGATATTTGGATTTCAAAATGAGATTTACAGCTTCTAAATCTTGTGGTTTTCATTTTGATGTCCGGCCCTCCACCGTTTCACCAATCAAAGTATGTGATCCGGGCGCCAGAACTCACCCTGTCGAGCTAATCTCACTGGTAAAGTACCATGTGGCCGCCAGTGGGGGCGGGTCCCGGCTCAAAAGTGCCCAAAATGACGTGCGCTGACATGCTGCAATACCACCCCGGGCCTGTAGGGGTGGACCCGGAATAAGAATTAGCCAATGCTAACATATAGCATCTTCTGACCCCTCGAAAACATCTTTACAGGATGCTCCAAAAGTTGGCTCTTGGCCCAAAGCTTCGTTTTACATGTGTGTCAATGCTGAGGGGGGTGTTTTGGACCACTCTAGTTTAGTCGCTGTGAATTTTTGAAGTCACTCATTGAAATGAATGGGGCTCGTGCAGCTGACACATGCGCAGATGCGTTTTTTCACATTTTCCAGCCCCCGCGGCCATTTTGAAACTGCCCATAGACCGCGGAAGTTTTGGCGGAACGGCGAATAGTTAGAACGGCGGAGATAGACGTGACGTTCGTTAATAATTAGAGTCTATGGTGGCCGCAGAACTAAAAAAAGTCTTGTCATTATTCTCAAATCATTACTGACAAAACTAGGACTATAACACGGATTTCTATCTTTGTGAAAAAGGTGTTGGTTATAGATTTGTTATAGACACTTTATTCAGATATTATGGTCTGAGCTGGATTCGTCTGCATATCTGGCAACCTGAGTCAGGGAGAGTGCAGTACCACTTTTGGCCAGATTTTTACATCCTGCTCCTTTTACGGTAAATACAATCGAAGCATATTTGAAATTCAGTTAATCTTTGTCTTTTAGCCGCGAGACACACAAAATTGCAGTGTTTTATGTCGCTGAAGGCCAAGAGGACAAACACTCCATACTCACCAACACCGCCGGCAGCCAAGCTTATGAGGACTTTGTTTCAGGTCTGGGCTGGGAGGTAAGTCCAACATGAAACCAAACGTGGCTAGGTATGTATAGAAGTGCTCATCTTCTTACTGTTCTGCAAAAGGTGGACCTCACCTCGCACTGTGGCTTCATGGGAGGTCTGCAGCGCAACCGCAGCACAGGCCAGACCACACCGTATTACGCCACATCCACCACAGAAGTCATCTACCATGTGTCCACGCGCATGCCCCATGATCAGGACCACAATCTCACCAAGAAGGTAACTTACTACACACACACACACACACACCTCTCTTTTGTGCCTCTGATGTATAATGGCCTGTCCCCGGGGCCTGTGCACACCAGGTATAAATGTGAATGTTATTTAAGGACAGTTTGAAAATAAGTAAATGTAACTGCGCACTGTGCCGTGTAAGTATTGTGTTCTTTCTATACACTTCATCCAGCTTTGATTGTGAAAAGAGCTGTATACATTAATATCACTTGTGTACAAAGTCACAAAAACACTTTGCAATTATTCATTCACTTCGGTTGAAGACGATGTACCTTTTTGAAATACCAACTATCGGCCTTAACTTCTTCCCATTTGGCCGATATGCTATCATGTTATACCTCATTTTAAAAAACACATACACGCGATATATGAATATATTTATTTATTCAAACTTGTGTATACACACTTCACATAAAAATACAGAATTGAACCGTTATACACAGTTTGCAGGTTGGACAAAGCAGAGGCTTATTCATCATTTACCCCTCTCACTCATTCAATACATCACAACACACACACACACACACACACACACACACACACACACACACACACACACACACACACACACACACACACACACACACACACACACACACACACACACACACACACACACACACACACCACACACACACACACACACACACACACACACACACACACACACACACACACACACACACACACACACACACACACACACACACACACACACACACACACACACACACACACACACACACACACACAAGACAAGGCAGAGGGCCTCACTCTTTCTTCCACATACTTTTTCAATACTTCTTTAGAGCCACATATTTACTGTATACATACATATATGTACTGTATTTAATACATTTGTTGAAGTTGATGTTTAATGGGGAATGTACATGAATCTAACTGATCAGGCTTTGATTGAATTGTGTATAAAGGAGGTTCACGCACATCAATTGATTTTGATTTGTATTTACTAATCCTCTCTAACTATGTTTAATGCACCAGGGTGTGCTGCGTGTGCCAATGTCTACACCTGTCAGCCCCCAGGCTTAACGCCCATTGCACATGGCCGTAATGTCCTTTTAATCACATCACCTTCCTGCTTCTCGGCCTATCACGTCCCTTCAGGCTGCTCATTGGATTATCAGTGCCTGGTCTGACACCATTTGTCTCTCTGATCAGCTGATGACCCCATCAAATACACGTGTCTGTGCGCACACAAGTGGTTGACCCCACAGACCTGATCCATGTAGAGGCTGTATGACATTTTATTATTATTTATACGAACCTTTTAAATACAGCAGCTACAGCATTATTGCAGTTGCTGTCACCAGACTTACAAAACATTTGAATTGAACTCATTCCAATAACAAATATTGATTTAATTTTATTGTACTTCAACATGTGGTGACAAATAAAGAACGTGACATATTTTTCAAGAGCTTCAAATATAATTTACATACTCTAACAAAAATATATCCAGACAAAATGTGTTTTATTCTTAGTGTTAAATGTATGGTTGACTGAAACCGCTGCCATGCATCAGAAGGCATTTTTGTCGACCATGAAGGTTAACGACAGAGCTGTCAGGTGTTCTGGCTGTTGCTCCTGACTGAACGTTTTACACAGAACATTGGACTCCATCCCATCCGTCTTCCAGTCGGTATTCGATCTTATGGGCACATTCACTCCGTCTTGTCTTTGCTCTGTCCTTCACTCGCTCACTCCATCACCCCAGGGCCACATGCAGCACATACACACGTACCACAGGCCTTGGCTTTATGATGGATATTGACCGTCCAGCCAGTGTACTTCCATTGATTTACAGTTGTGTATTTATGAAACCACATCATGTTTATTCTACATTCTGATTAGTTCTGACTCTCTTTCAGCTCAGACACCTGGGCAATGATGAAGTCCATATTGTTTGGTCCGAACATTCCCGAGATTACAGACGAGGAATTATTCCCACAGAGTTTGGAGATGTCCTAATCATCATTTACCCAATGAAGAACCACATGTACTCCATCCACATACTCAAGAAACCAGAGGTAAAATAAACACAATCTGAAACTGTCATGGTTGGATGCTGTTGGGTTTATGGAACTTTTTCTTTCAATGACTTGTCAATGGAGGAAAAAAATCAGCTGGACATTGATCTGTCTTGTGCTCTGGTTAATGTTTCAGTCTAAAACACACAGACGTTAATACCGCAGCAACAACAACATAACTCTATTTCAAAAGACATAACACAATAAAATACTGATTTTTGTCTTTCCGACACAGATACCATAACACTAATGACGTAAACGTTTTCTGTTTCATTCATATCATAAATCTAAAAACGAGTCAGAGGAGATGTTTTCTGGTTTGAGGTCCTGGAAGCAAAGTACTCTGGCTTGGAGATCTGGATTACAAATAATTAAATAAGTCCTGATGTTAATGGGTATGTTTGTGTATATGTATGTGTAGCTATACGTGTATTTACACTTATATGTTTGCGTATATACTGTATGTATGTATGTAACATGTATAATTTGACTAATTTAGTTGGGTTGATGTTGTTTTGTTAATAGGGTAGACATTATAAGCCACAGCTTCAGTCTACACCTTTTCTGGATTCCTTCCTTATTTGCGACGAAATAGACAAATATATTTTGATTTGTTTGTAACCAAATAAACATTCATTCATTCCTCCCGATCTGAAGTTGTTAACGCCCTCATCTTCTCCCGCCTCGATTACTGCAACTCCCTCCTCTCCGGTCTCGACGCTAAATCCCTCTCCCGTCTCCAACTGGTCCAGACGCAGCAGCCAGACTTCTCACTGGTTTTAACAGAAGGGAGCACATCACCCCTGTCTTAGCGTCCCTCCACTGGCTCCCTGTGCGTTTTAGAATTGGTTTTAAGATTTTACTGATTACTTTTAAAGCTTGTTTAGGTCTGGCACCCAGCTATATTCATGAACGTTTAACCCCCTACGAGCCCCCCCGCAGCCTTAGATCCTCGGGCAGGTCCCTGTTGACTGTTCCAAGGTCGAGGCTCCGGACGAAAGGTGACCGAGCCTTCTCTGTCCGTGCTCCTCGGCTTTGGAACGACCTGCCCGAGGAGAAAAGGCTCCATCAGTATCCTCTTTTAAATCACTTCTTAAAACCCACTTTTAACAGCTTTTAACTGCTAGTTTTAAACTTCACATGCTTTATTTTACTGTCTGCTTAGTCTTTGCTGTGTCTTTCTTTGTGTGTTTTGCTTTGTTTTTCCGTATCTATTATATCCAATTATTTTGACTTTGCATTATGACTGTTTTATTGTTCATTATGCTGACTGTGCAGCGCTTTGTAAACATTGTTTTTAAAAGTGCTATACAGATAAAGATTATTATATTATTATTATTATCCACTAGCAAACAATTGAATACACAAAGTTAACCAAAGCCTCTAAGCCATAGCGCATTATTCACAAAGAGTCGTTTACCAGAAGGATTTGTTTAAACATAGTTGTGAATCTGACTTTCCATTTTTTATTTCAAGGTGCCATTCTTTGGACCACTGTTCGACGGTGCTGTAGTGGACATGAAGATTTTACCCACAATGGTCCGAGCAACGGCCATCAACGCCAGTCGGGCCTTGAAATCCCTCATTCCGCTCTACCAGAACTTGTATCCTTTTTAAGGTTGTCTGAATATAACTGCTCACTTCAAGGTACGTTTTTTTTTCTATGGATTCATTAATGTTTCTGTGCATCTTACATAGACTAGTGATTATAACATTGTGTCCGTTTGGTGATAATATTTTCTTGTACTGATGATATTGGACTGATGGATGTTGTCTTCCTGCTCTTGGTTCGGCAAAAGAAAAGCTAATGCGCCGTGTACAGCTTGACTGAGGCAAATCGCATGGCGCCGTGGCAAGAGCTCTGGTGTGTGCTGTCTGGTGCACACTGGGGTAGTCTTGCACAGTTTTTCCAATGTGGTTTTACTGCAAATGGAAAATAAATAAATTAATTAATCTGAATCTATGATGCTGTATCTTACATTGTGTTAAGGTTTAGTGTACACAAGCAGCAAAGTATAGATGTGTCTCAAAAGAACTCCTGTGCGTCATATAGAAATATTTCCCTCTGTGCTTTGAATGTTTATAAAATAGAAGTTTCACAGTCAAGTAGGATGTCGTTATTATGTAGCAGACCAGTGTAGTTGGAGTGCAGAAATGTTTGAGCATACACTATGTGTTTTTTGTGACGCAGCTTCCAGGCGGTGTTGGGTCTGTGGACTCTCTGCTGTGGCCGTGTCCACATGCTGAGCCACAGAGAGGCAGTGGTCAGTGTCTTTGTAGGTGTTTGTGTGAAGCGGCCTGTGTCCTGGTGTGTATGGATTGGTAGTAGCAGCAGGTCGATGTCTTTGACAGGCTGAATTACAGTAATCAGTCATTATTGACTCTCAGAGCGGCACACCTCTGTACTCCACTCTTCAGTCACTTCATCTCTCTTTCTTCTGTCCTATTACTGTCACTCTCTCACTCCTCACTATCTTTCTGTGTTACATATCTCATTTTGTGGTGTGTTTCTCGTCTGTGCTCATGTTATTATGTTCATCTTTCTGTCCCATTTCATCCCTGTTTACTTTCTTTAACAGCCCCGTCCATGTCTCAGTGCCTCTGTTTTTCTCTAATCAGATGTCTGCTTTATGTCTGACAACTTTACTTTGTTTTTCATTCAGATTTTTGTTTGAATGGCTTCATTCATGACTTCTGTTTTAATAGTATTATTTTTTTTATTATTTTATGCACAAATCCTCTTTTTTGCTTGTTATTATAGGTTGGAAATATAGATTTACAACTATTTGATATTGAATATATTGCTTATACATAATTCCTAATACAAATAAAACAAGCAATTCATTTGTTTTTAAGCATTATAAACCATTATACAACTTTTGAGCATTACTAACCTTAATCCCTGCATGTCTGTGCTTAGTTTTATGTTTAGCGGAAACTTCAAGTGTATCCGCGCCAAGGGGCAGCAGTTACACAATAAATAGTTTAACACAAACAATGAAATGAAATCAGGTAAACTGAGATTATTGCCACAGTCTAATGTTGTGTAATTTTCAATATAGCTGTAATGAAACGCAAAATTAGAAAATACTGGTGGTCCTGCTTGTATTATATATGTTATATTTGTTTTGGTGCCATGTAAGAGATGGGTTCACTATAAAAGCAGTGTGAGCATGACTATGTGCATCGATGGTTGCACACAGAGGTTTGTGGGGGATAAGTTGGCAGGCCTAAGTGTGTCATTGGTAACTGGCATTTTTGTCTTTCTATTCTCCCTCATTTTTGTCTCCCTGGCCCTCAGGGCAGTCCATCTGCCTTTTCTCTTTCTCTGATCTTTCATTCACCATGACTAGAACCATCCAAAATCTCTCAAGCACACATGGGGCATACACACCACACACAGAGGGAGCCAGGCCATTGGGGCAGTTGTTTGTAAGCACAGATCAATCTTGCATATCAAGTCTCTGCAGCGAGAAAACATTTCCAACAGACCACACTGATATAAAACAGAGATTGTAAACTAGCCAAGTCTTGTTTATATATTTTGTTGCATCCTAATGGTTTTTGTATGTTTTAAGGAACATTAATGTAATTGTTTTTCTCTCTCATTAGATTGTTTCTAGTTTATGGCAATTTACTATTAATATATTCAAGCCGAAAAAATGCAAGCAAAGGCCATCTCTGTGCCTTAGAAAAGTGCAGTGGAGTCTTGCAACAACATGTCATTCTGTCCCTGAGCTCAAAGTTCACCTGTGTCGCTGCCGCAGCTGCCTAGCCATCTGACGGACATATGACTGTATACAGAGTGAATATTTGTGCGAGGGGATATGCGCACGTCTCTATGTGTGGCCAGCCTCCATCTGCTCTCGGGTGATTGCGCTTCTGGGGAACAATGTTGGAAATGTGCTAAGCTCCTTCTCACACACACACACAGATCCTTCCACTCTGCCAGCCAGTTATGATGGGCATTAGTGTCCAAAACGTGTCATCTGTTGGTTTACATGTATGTATTTCATAGTGCCTGTGCTGTACCTGTTTGACACTTTGGATTAGAGTGTTTTGTTGTGTGTGATTGCTTGGGACATCCCCTCTAGTTGTTGATTGGCAAAGATAGCTGTGCAGAGGCAGGGGTCAGCATATGGCCTGGTGTGATAGCAGTGCTGCGGTTGTGCGTGTGCGTTTTATGGGTTTCTGTGTGTGTCCCTCTTTCACACTCTGTTCCCACTGAAATGATGGCAGCTCTGGGCATGTAGTGCTATTATCCCCCATATCCACACACACATAGACACACGGTGAGGGGAGCAGCCAAACGCCTACCGGCCTGCATGGCCTTCCTGTGCCAGGCCCCACAATAGGCTCCATTGTCCCAGTCAGACTACAATCTGCAGTGTGCGACAAGGAGAGTGTGTCCCTCACCACAGTAAAAAGGTGAGGCCACAACCTTACAAATTGAAGACATTTTGTTATTGGCGATGCTAAAATGGGGTCATGGTATCCTTTATACTCTACGGCACCTATTTTCTGTGGAAGGAGCACCTCTTTTGACTTGCACCTTTAGCTGCACCGCAAGCGAAGCCTCCGACAACTGAAGAAATAGGACACAAAGCAGATTAAGATTAGCAAATTGATAACTTTGCATGATCATGTTAGTCATAAGGAAAAAGGCTCTTGGGTATGTGTGGCTGAAACAAAGGCAGGAGGAGGTGCCTAAGCTTAATTGTTTCCCAGGGTGTAAATGTAGGAAATGAAAAGGCCGGGATGAGGAGGAGGGTCGCGGCTAATCTCTCCTCGGCCTCCCTTGGGAAATGTATCCTTTGTCTGTGTTGCTGTTTGCACCGATAGTCGAATGCCTGTGTCACAAAAATGTGTAAATGGCATAATGCATTTACTTTTGGCTTGGAAATGATAATGGGTTAAATACTGGTGAGTTGTATAGTTGTCACGGGTAAACAAGGAAGGACCCAAAAGCAGAACTGCAAAAATAATATAATTTAATAAACACCACAAAAAGTATAACTGAAACCGGGAACAAGACATGGGGGAAAAACAACAATGAACCAACAACAAGAGGACAGGAGCACAGGGTCTAAATACCCACAGGTAGACACAGGTGTAGCACATCAGGGAGGGGCAAACAATCAACGAGACAGACATGAAGTAAAACTTGCGACAAGAGAACAAACATATCAAAATAAAACCAGATACATCAACAGAAAGTCCACACCATGACAGTACCCCCCCTTCTAGGACAGATGTCCCAGATGTCCAAAAAACAAAAAACTATCCCAGGAGGGCAGAGGGAGTCAGGAGGAGGACGTACTGGAACCCAGAGTAGACCTCTCTCGAAGAACAGGGCACAGGAGACCACCCCGGACGGAAAACAATGTCCAGCGGTGGCACAGAGTCACAAGCAGAAGACGACCATCCCAGACGGAGACTATAGTCTGGCGGTGGTCACAAATCGGAGGTAGAGAGGTCATCAGTGGGGAGCAGACGAGAGAAAAAATGCACAAAACCTGATGGTGGGAGAGGTACGGCCAGCATCTCAGGTCAGGGACAAGGAACACGCAGGAGCTGGAACCCAGTGTAGACCTCCAGGTCAGGACAGGAGCAAAGGGAACCACCCCAGGCGGAGACAAAATGCCCGGCAGTGGCTCCGAGGGAAAAACAGGAGACCACCCCAGATGGAATTCTTATCTGGCGGTGGTTCAAGGTGAGGTCCACAACTGGCAGAAGGCATGTAGGCAAGATGACCTTGGCAGAGATGAGGTCCAGAAAAATTATCAAGGTGTGGGTAAAAAAGAAAAGCAGTCTGCGGAGTCCAATAATGGTTGGTTCATTCTGTCACGGGTAAACAAGGAAGGACCCAAAAGCAGTACTGCAAAAATAATATAATTTAATAAACACCACAAAAAGTATAACTGAAACCGGGAACAAGACATGGGGGAAAAACAACAATGAACCAACAACAAGAGGACAGGAGCACAGGGTCTAAATACCCACAGGTAGACACAGGTGTAGCACATCAGGGAGGGGCAAACAATCAACGAGACAGACATGAAGTAAAACTTACGACAAGAGAACAAAC
This sequence comes from Knipowitschia caucasica, assembly GCA_964034765.1. Lineage (NCBI taxonomy): Eukaryota > Metazoa > Chordata > Actinopteri > Gobiiformes > Gobiidae > Knipowitschia > Knipowitschia caucasica. The sequence goes on along the minus strand of OZ035834.1, from coordinate 5,089,471 downwards.
ATATCAAAATAAAACCAGATACATCAACAGAAAGTCCACACCATGACAATAGTTTGAGAAAAATAGGGTTGGGTTAGCGAGTGGAGAGTGTAATCGCAAATGCCAACGGATTAGGGCTGTAATTAACACTTTTAAAATCAATTAGTTGGCTGATTATTCTCTATTCATTGATTAGTTGTTTCAGATCATGATTTTTTTAATAATTTTTTCCTTTTCCATTTTAGCTCAAGTGCTGCCTCTGGAGAACACCTTCATACAGGAGACTCACACATTGGGTTGTTTGATTAAAATACTTAATGAAAACACATTTAAATTAAAACATGCACTAGTATAGTAATAGCTATTTAACTAATCACTTTAATCAATTAACACGTCGTAGCCTTACTGAGTAGTGCTAAATATTTTTGTTTTTTATTTTTTTTAGGATATAGCCTTTTAATTAATGCAACTTTTCCATTCCTAAATCTCTTCTTTTCTTGTTCTCGTGGCCACAATACTATTCATTTCAATCCAATTTATTTTTGTCATGCCCTAAATCACAACAGTAGTTATCTCAGAGGACTTAACCAAACCGTTTCAAAATAACACAAAAATTAGGAAACGCATATTGGTCCCTAGGGAGTTGACCAATGTCTATAAATGTTGTAGAATGTCCTGGCTCATCCCCTCAGCCCTTTCTGTTGGACCCTCCTCCATCTGCACGAAAAAACTCTAAAACCCAGTGAGAGAAAAGTGAGAACCCAATCTTGTGGCTTTCTTTCCTTCCATTTCTAATAGTAAAAAGTAATGTTTTTTTTTTATTTTTGGGGCGCTACAGGAAATAGATTTTTTTCTTCTTCTATGAGTTACAAGTCTGAAGTTAATTATTATGTGATTCTTGTAACATTTCAGAAGCACTTCTTACTCTTCATGGTTTACATTGTCGACGGCCCTAATCTTTGACCAGAGCGAAAATGAGTGTGTGTGTGTGTAATGGCTTGTGTATAGTCAGCCGGTGTCTCCCCGTGCACACACATGAGCTGCAGACATCAGCGGCTCCGGGGCACCTTCGCGGCGCCCGCACCCCGCTAGCCGCTAAACAAGCTAATCTGCCGCGCGCCGCCGCTTATGTGTCCCGGAACATGGATGCACTTTGTCCGGTCGCAGATCTGAACGTAAGCATTTTCATGTGATGAGCTGTTTAAGATTCAGACAGGGAGATCATACACACACACACAGACGACACACACACACTAACACGCACACACACATACATGCACACATATAGACAACACACAGACGACACAGACAAACACAGACACACTTTGCATATACACACACACAGACAACACACACATACACACACACATGCATGTACGCACACACAGACGACACACAGACAAACAGACACACTTTGCATATACACACACACAGACGACACACACACACGACACACAAACACAGAGAAGACACACTTAATCGCACAGACACACACACACAAACACGCGCACACACAGACGACACACACCCGCATGTACGCACACACAGACAACACACAGACAAACACAGACACACTTTGCATATACATACACACAGACGACGCACACACACGACACACAAACACAGAGAAGACACACTTAATCGCACAGACGCACACACACAGACGACACACACACACACAGACGACATACACACACAGACGACACACACAGACAAACACAGAAACACTTTGCAAATACACACACACACACGACACACACATACGCACACACACACACACGCACACACACACAGACAACACACACACACATACACACACAGACAAACACAGACACACTTTGCATATACACACACACAGACAACACACGCACACAAACACGCACACACACACACAGACAACACACACGCACACACACACATACACACACACGCACACACACATACATGCACACACACAGACAAACACAGACACACTTTGCATATACACAGACAACACACACACACACACACACACATTCTACAGATGTGTTTATTCTGCATTTTGGTCAGCTCACAGTCGCTCACTTCTACAACTACATGATGTATCGATCATTTGAAGAAAAACAAAAAAAACATCTTTTATCATTTTTCATTTTTGAATTTGTTTATATTTTTGTGTTTTAATTTTTACATAAAACGCAAACACACACAGACACATAGAAATACATATCATGGCCCAAAATATGCAGTACCCACAGAACTGTAATACATTTGTTCATAATTTATCTATTCTGATTTTGGCTTTGTCAAAATAGATAAATTATGAACAATATATACAATACATGAATTATGAAGAATATATATTATTATTAATATTAGTATTATGTTACTGCGTTGAGTTTAGGACTTTTAAAAGTGCTTTAAGGGGACATTTTCATCTGTTGAGAATTGTCTTCATATGAAATTAAATAAATGTCACTTTTGGCCCACAAAAGGCACGCTTATACATTTAGCTTATTGTCTGGGAAAGTATTGTTTTACAGCCTTAAGATAGGATTAAATACATCTGTCAAAAGTGTTCTTGTTATAATGCCTCGCGTGTGGAATAAGCGCTGTTGCTTCAGGGGCCTTTAGTTGCTTCTGATAACAATCCAACGCGATGTGTTTTAAAGTAAAAAAACGGGTAATAATCATTTCAAGATGTTTTCTCTTCATTTTTAGGGTCAGTTTGAAGTGAAGATAAATGGGATTAAGCTTTGATTGTGCCCCTAACAATATATCTGCATCAGAGTGACCTATCGGAGTCCCCATCTCGGCCGCACACGATCACACACACACACACACACACACACTAATGAAATCACAAAGCCTCCATATCATTGCTATCACAGAAAGATATAAACCCATTAGCTTGTTCCTTTGGGCATGAACGCGCGCACACAGGTTTATCATTACACGCCGTAAAGCTTTTCCAATTGTATTATCCCTCTGATGTCCCCTTCTCTGTTGTCTGTTCCAATGCCCGGGGTGCAGGGGACAGATAGGCCGGACCTCGCACTGGGGAGATGCGGCCCGAGATACAGTAAATATGAAAGGGAGGCGTCTTCTACAGCTCCAGCTTGTCGTGCCCATGTGACTTCTACATATGTGTTTAAACTGTGTCAAATATGGCAAAATGAGGCCTGTGTGGAGAGGCATTTGCACTTCATTTAGATATACAGTGGTGTCAAACTTATTTTGGTTGAGGGCCGAATAAAAAAGGAAAGAGCAGGTCAGGGGCCGAAAAAATAAGTGGCTTTCATTTATTAATTTTTTTTGGAATATGAAGGTATCTATATAAACAACTTTTAGTTGGATTGGACATTCTTTTCTGATTAGAATTAGTTCAGTTCCTGTGGACAAAACTGGACCAAATATTGAAGATATATGGGAGGATATTCTACTTCTGGGTGGATCATCGAGACTATTGCTCCTCCCAACTGTCAATCATTCTGATGATTCGTGCTCGTCCAATAAGACCACAGAGTTTTGTTCAAAAAGTGGAGAGGGCGGTTCTTTCCTAATAACATTGGGAAATCCTGCTTCATATCTTTAAGAAGAAATGTAATTGAAGACTCGTAACAAATACAACATAACAATACTAACTTCTCATTACATGTTAGCTTAACATTTTTTATGGAATTAAATTTTATGGTTGTTTTCTCAGTAATGGATAACATGCCATTGTCGGCCATTACCATTTATGCTGCTATTTATTATTATAATTTAAAATCATCTCAAGGACCACTGGAAAAGGTCTCGCGGGCCGAATCTGGCCCCCGGGCCTTGACTTTGACACCTGTGATTTAGAAGAATTGAAATGCATTGTTACATGTGTTTAAACTGTGTTCTTTCAACCAAAATACACTTAAAAACATAACATACTTCATAATTACTATTTCTGTCAAAAGACGTACTGTAAATCTGTAAATTACCGTCAGAAATAGTGTTTTAAATTAGTGCTGTAATAAGCTAATCGATTATTTAAATAGTTCGGGATCTAAACAACTCATCAAATATCAATGAATTCAAATAATATTCTTTCAACTAATTGCTGAAATTATAATTGGCCAAAACAATTGTTGCATTGTTTTGAAAAGATATTAAACAATGTTGTAGAATGTGTTCTCCTGATCACTTCTGACAGTCCTCATACGTCCTCATACGTGACATTATACTGAGTATACTGAGCTGCTTCAAAGACCACTTCTGCTTGAGGGATCTCACTCGACCAGTATCGATCCGCTCACACAAGCTTTATAGAAACTGTCAATACTCCCATTTGTATGCAGTTAGCACCGAGTCAGTTGTCACCGGCTTCAACTTCAGCCGCAAAATGTGGCAGGAGTTGTGTTTTAAAGTGGCACACAGACGACACACAGACACACAGACACACAGACGACACACACACACACAGACACACAGACGACACACGCACACAGGCACAGACACACAGGGGACACGCACAGACACACTTACACACACACACACTTACACACACACAGATGACACACACACACACAGCCTACACATGTGTTTACTTCCTGCATTTTGGTCCGCTCACATTCGCTCACTTCTACAACTACACAATGTATTGATGTATCATTTTGAAGGTTGTGTGTCTCTGTGTGTGTGTCTTATTTTAAAGTGGCTAATCGTTGTTTAAGATTTTTATGTGATTAATGGCTAAATATCCACAAAATTCAAGCAAGCTTCACATTGTTTTCATTCCGGTTAACGTTATTTTATACTAAATTTTGGCCACAAAATCTGTCGCCTGCGTTGGACCTAACCTGCAATCCATTCTATTATCTTTTTTCAATGTTAGTTTGGGGGAAACCAGATCACCAGAGGAAACATGGCGAGAACATGCAAGCTGAACGCAGAAAGTCCCTGTTCTCACTGGGATGCGAACCCAGGACCTGCTCGCTGTGAAGTTAAAAGGCTAACCACTCTGCCGCCCTGATTTCTTTCTTCTACTGTACTCTTTTTCTTCTCATATCGAGCCAGATAAGTGTATGAACGACTATGACTATCACGTTAAATATTCAAATCTGCAGATGGTGTTCGCGACCCCTAATGCGCTAACAAGCTCCCTCCTGCTCGTCCGGTGCGCTCTGTCTCAAGTGATCGCAGGAGTCGAACATCAGCACAATGAAGAGCTCTGCGGGAGAGTGAGGGACAGACAGATCCTGAAATGGACCGAGGACGGCACCGACGCGCTCTCCACTCTTTTCCACGGTGCCAAGAAAATGTGTTTCTGACTTCACACAAAAGAACCTTTTTATCTTTGCCCGGCGTCTCTCCGTCCTCCTTTACACTTCCATGGGGTTCCGTCTCCTTTCTCTCTGCCACTCTCCCTTTATAATCTTTCTCTTTTCTCTCCTAGAAAGCGAGATATTTTGCTGCTAATGACTTAATAAGAGGGCCTATCTGAAATTCAATTACAGCACATTTCATTGGTCCCATTTGGACAAATCGCAGGAGTGAATGAGGCTGAAGACACGAGTGAGACTGATACAACCTTTACCGTACAATTTTAAAATGCTTTACCCAAGTTTATCAACGACTTCTCATACATTTGCCAAATAGATAGATACAGTAGATAGATAGATAGATACTTTATTGATCCCTGTCGGAGAAATTTAGGTGTCCAGTAGCAGCAAAAATAAAAAATATATCATTCATAAAAGCTAACAATAGTATATTAAGCAACAGTCCTTCAGGTCACCGCAGCAGAGGTGGAGTAGCATCTGGGTGGAGCAGGACGGGTCACAGCAGCAGAGGTGGAGTAGCCTCTGGGTGGAGCAGGACGGATCACAGCAGCAGAGGTGGAGTAGCCTCTGGGTGGAGCAGGACGGATCACAGCAGCAGAGGTGGAGTAGCCTCTGGGTGGAGCAGGACGGATCACAGCAGCAGAGGTGGAGTAGCCTCTGGGTGGAGCAGGACGGGTCACAGCAGCAGAGGTGGAGTAGTCTCTGGGTGGAGCAGGACGGGTCACAGCAGCAGAGGTGGAGTAGTCTCTGGGTGGAATAGGAGCAGAGGTGGAATAGCCTCTGGGTGGAGCAGGACAGGTCACAAGGTGTAGCAGCCGCTTGGTTCGGACCATTTTCTCTGCTCTGGTCCAAAGTAAACGGCTTCATTAGCGTTTTTCAAAAAGTTAGCATCCCTCTAGTGGATTTTCATCTGATCCACTTGGTTCGGACCATGAATCCTCTGCTCTGGTCTGGACCAGTGTAAAACCACGAACACTGTACTGCAGCAACATCTAAGGTAGAAAATAAGCAAGTAAAATAGGATTGATTCAAAAACATGGAAACTCCAAATGGTGTAGATAACTGAAGATATTTTCGGGCTAAATCAGTTTAGTTCGGATTATTGGCAGTAAATCATTATTAATTCCACAGTGTCTTTCTGGTAAATCGCAGCAGAAGGAAATCCAAAATTGGGTTGTTAGACTTGCCAAAGACACCAGACTTTTCTGTATATGTCCTCAGAAAGCCGTGAAATAACTACAGACTGAACACTTGGTTAAATAATATAGTTGTTTTTATTAATTGTGTATTGTCAAAAAAACACTTTTTTATAGATAGATAGATAACTTTATTTGCAAACTCGAGGTCCAGATCAGCATAGACACAGACGAGAAAATAAACTATTATAGATATAGAATTCATTTTACAGTACAATATGTAGCTTTAGGGCGAGGGTTTGTACTTCTCTCTTAATGCTGCAACTATAATTAAACAATTCAGAAGTATTTTTGTCCTTTTGAATTTATTTCGTATACGTTCTCGTTTGAACAAATTGCCTAGAATGAGTCTGGTGTGTGTGTGAGTGGTTGGTGGTGGTGGGAGGGGCTTCTGTCAGTGTGCCCCAGGGCAGCTGTGGCTACAATACTAATTTATCACCACTATGTATGAAGTGTCTTTGAGTGTCCAAAAAGCGCTATATAAAACCGATACATTATTATTATTATCATTATCCACCATCAATACAAGTCTCTTTCGTCGCCCTTTAAGCTAACTTCATAGACATTGCGCACGTTGTTGTCCTATGTTTTTTTTTCTAATTGAACCCATGTTATCAAAGTTGCAAAAGCTTCTTGTGTCTTGTTGTGTTGTCGCTCAGTGTGAGTTGGTGTTTGTGCCGCGGTGCCACAGGGCCACATGCCGAACGCTCACGCTGGGAGCAAGAAAGAGCAGAGACAAAGGAAATGGACGCTGAAAACGGAACAAAAACTCCACACATTTATCACAGCTGTGCGACAATATCTATTTATTTACTTTCTGCTCAATATTAGTCGCTTCTGGAGTCCCTCTGACCTCATCCTTTTGTCCCAAGACTTTATAAAAAGAGCGGGAACGGAAAGACTGTGGCGAGTTGGATGAAATTGTCTGTACAGAAAAAGAGTCAAGAGTCATGTTTGGGAAAGACTTTAAAGTTGAAAGAGGGAATGAGGTTACATTGGGGACATTTTATAATCATTCTACCTTGTAACTTGTGAAACCATCCATCTATCTATGCTCTATGGAAAAACAGAATATCGTAAAAAATAAAATGAAAGGTCTTCTCTAATTCAAGCTACAATGTGAAACTAAAATACAGTAGGACTGACATCTTACGTGCGAAGTGAGATGTTTCAAGTTTTTTGTTATATGATGACAATTGATAATGATAATTGTGACTTGAAGATATCTCAAAAAATAAAAAATGTGCTGTATGCCATAATTAACTTAAAACATGTGCAGCTTTAAGCCTTTGTTTATCATTTGGATAATTTACAGAAATGCCTGCATTTTTCAACGATATTCTTATTTTTTGGGTTAGGATGTGTGCGTGTGTTCGTGTGTGTGTGTGTAATTTACATATTTAACTTTTGCTGTAGGAGTAAGTGAGTATTCATAGACACCCATTTTGTATTTTAGCCACCAAATCATCCACTAATTGTAATTTGATCAACCTATTTGTTATTCAATCCTTACATTTAAGTTTTTCTCTCTCTCTCTTTTCCCCGTCGGCCCACCTCTGCTGCTTCACGCTAACACAACAGCACACAGCGTCGTTCGGAAATGATTAAATTGATTCCCCTAATTGCCTCAGAGCCCGGCACTCGTGGGGGATTGGCAGGGAACGGGGAGAGGCGCGGGGAGAGGCGCGGGGAGCTGCCCGTGCCTCCTCCACACACTGTGATTCTCACCTGGTTTTTACACGCCGACCCCTGCCTCTCCCCTGCCTCCCCCCTGCCTCTCCCCTGCCTCCCCCCTGCCTCTCCCCTGCCTCCCCCCTGCCTCTCCCCTGCCTCCCCCCTGCCTCTCCCCTGCCTCTCCCCTGCCTCCCCCCTGCCTCCCCCCTGCCTCTCCCCTGCCTTTCCGCCCTCCGCCTCGCACTTGCTTGGCACCTCCGCTCCTCTTCATTTCCTTCATATGCCACTGTGATTCACCGAGTGCTAACGGAAAACAAAACTGCTATTTTTATGCCGAGCGAGTCAGAGAGTTCTGGGCCAGTTCTGTTCCGTCATTAATACGGTTGGAGCATTATGGCATTATTTTCAGGGGTTGATTGATATCAGATGTGCACTGGGGACATATTTCTTATTTTTACCATTTGGTCTGTGGCATTTATGCTTTCAGCTCATAGTTGCTCATTATATGCCCCTTCTAGGTTTTTTCAAAGAATTGACAGATAATGCCCTGAACCCTTTTATAACAGAGATTATGAATGAATAGAAAAAGATTAAAGAACTCCTGCTTTTTTGGTATTCTGAAAAGTAGCTTGAAGAAATTGTATAAATATTTCCTGTTATAATTGATCAGCTGTGAATATAGATGGATGGATTAGGGCTGCACGATATATCGAAAAAATATTATCGCGATATCGGTGCGTGTGAAATCCATATTGAAAATATGCGCAAAAAAAAAATTATATATCTTTTTTTTTTTTTTTTTTTTTTTTTTTACTTTTCCCTTATTAAAGACAACAAAACAGACGGATACATACCCACCAAAAAAGTATATAAATATATGCATTTGAATATCATGTTTTTTTTGTCTCTTGCGTTTCAATACAGATTGCAATTTAAGGTGAAAGAAAAAAATATTGCAATAATATTGCAATAATATTGTTATCGAAATACTAAACTAACAAATATAGAGTGCCTTGCGAAAGTAGTTGAACCTTTCAACATTTCGCCATATTTCAAGCTTCAAACATCAAGATATAAAATTTTAATTTTTGTCATGAATCAACAACAAGTGCGACACAATCGTGAAGTGGAATGAAATTTGTTGGATAATTTAAACTTTTTTTACAAATAAAAAACTGAAAAGTGGGGCGTGCAATATTATTCGGCCCCTTTACTTTCAGTGCAGCAAACTCAGTCCAGAAGTTCAGTGAGGATCTTTGAATGATCCAAGGTTGTCCTAAATGACTGATGATGATAAATAGAATGCACCTGTGTGTAATCAAGTCTCCGTATAAATGCATCTGCTCTTTGATAGTCTCAGGGTTCTGTTTAAAGCACAGAGAGAACCATGAAGACAAAGGAACACACCAGGCAGGTCCAAGATACTGTTGTGGAGAAGTTTAAAGCCGGATTTGGATACAAAAAGATTTCCCAAGCTTTAAACATCTCAAGGAGCACTGTGCAAGCAATTATATTGAAATGGAAGGAGTATCAGACCACTGCAAATCTACCAAGACCCGGCCGTCCCTCCAAACTTTCATCTCAAACAAGGAGAAGACTGATCAGAGATGCAGCCAAGAGGCTCATGATCACTCTGGATGAACTGCAGATTATTGCACGCCCCACTTTTCAGTTTTTTATTTGTCAAAAAAGTTTAAATTATCCAATAAATTTTGTTCCACTTCATGATTGTGTCCCACTTGTTGTTGATTCATGACAAAAAATGTAAATTTTATATCTTTATGTTTGAAGACTGAAATGTGGCAAAATGTTGAAAGGTTCAAGGGGGCCGAATACTTTTGCAAGGCACTGTTTAATCATATAATTACAAATTTGTTTTTATTCTTATTTTATGCACATTATGTATAGATAGAATATAGAACTGATGTGTAATGTAGTAAACTAAATACAGAGAGACTTCTAGCAACACATATCTGCTTTCACCATCCCCTTGAGTTTTCCCGTGACTTTCTCGGCCATCCAGTCTGTCCCTTGGCCTTAACTGAGCCATACTGTTGCTATTACCATTGTCTGTAACCGGATCAGTTACCATTAGACCTGAACCTCTCCTCTTCTGAGAGCCATAGACTGCCACTGTAACCCAATAGAAAACCCACGGGTGCTGTTACAGATGGCTGCTCCATTCACAACACGAGGGCACGCATTGAGGCACAAACACACAGATTTCATTCTGAAGATTCATCGGCCTAATCCTATTTAAGCGGGGAGACATGCACTTACATAGACAGCGGGTCATAAAGCTCGTTCACTACCATTTCTGGAGCCCAGCCTTATCAAATACAGATACATGCGGCCATTGAAAACCCCTGTTATTGCAGTAAATGGCTTTACTATTGGGAGCTAATGGGGCTGAGTTATGTGTGCGTGCAGCAGCTGCCGCAATGGCCGGGTGTATACGGCGATAAGAATAGTATAGACAAAGGCCGGAGTTGTTTTTCAAAACCAAACATGAAACAGTATAAGTTATAGATAATTTTGTTAAGATCTAACTAAACTTTGCTTGCACTAGAATACACAGTACTTTATACTTCTTTTTTAATATTATTTTCAAGAGATTTTATACTTGTTCTTTGATGCTAGAGTTAGAGATTTTGTTTATTTTAATTAGTTTAGCTATTCGTTTATCTTGTGCTGTGTGCTCCTCTTTCCTACTGTTCTATAACCTGTGATGCAACACTGAAATTTCCCAACAAAAAAGGATCTCTTAATGTAGTTTTTTTTATGTTAAGTAATGTGTTTCATGATCTTTGTTTTTGGGGACATTTTACTCGCTAATCCTGAGGGGACATTATACAAATTAATAACAATGCATGCTACTTGTGGAGTACTTCCCAAGGTGGTATTGCTGTAGCCATGGCTGCCCTGGGCCAGACTGACAGAAGCAAGTCTATTAATCTGAGCCTTTGTCTTCGCTCACCACTACCAATCGTACACACACACACACACACACAGAATCATGGCACTTGGCAATGAAATGTGTGAGTGAAGTGTTTGCGACCGTGATAGTTTGGCACTTTACAGCCTCCGTCGCCTCATTGTGGCACCTGCTGTTCCCAGAGGTCTTCCATCACAGACCAGTGGGGATGTTTCGATCACTATTTCTTTGCCTCCGATCCAATTATTTAACTTCAAATCTCGAGTCTCAATCCAATGCTTTTGATCATTGTTATTGCACATTTTTTAGATTTAATATTTTAATCATGTCATGCCATTTTCTACCCCTTTATTAATCATGGTTCACATCGACAGCAGACATAAGTGGGAGCCGGTGACATGGTCCGTGGTGGACTCGAACCCATCGGTTGAATTCCATCCGACCAATCAGAGAGCGCGGGAGGCGGGTGTTGTAGTTAGATGTGGGTGACGTCAAGAGTTTGCGCAGAACGGGAAGGTTGTAGTTTGGCAAAGAACGCAATAGTAAAGTAATCCGGTCTGGTTCTATCAAGAAATTGAAGCCAGAGCAAGAGGAATGTTTTGCAAATGTAATCGCTGGCAAAGATTGTGGCGCTACTCCTCTCGGGCTCAGTTAGCGGCAAAGGAGATGGCTAAAGCTAGGCTAGATGCTAACGACTCACTCGGGCTCATTACACACGTCACGGTAAACTCAGATTCAATGGTTTCAATCTGCTAAAGGAGTTAGCCCCTCCCACCTGTTAACGGAGTCAATGGAGCAAATCCAGACCTTAGTACGAAATGAAATGTGTACTATGGTGTGGTATGACCAGGCTACTGAATGTCCAAAGTAATTCTGAATGTCTAAAGTAACTTTAAAGAACCAAAGTAACACCTTTTTTCAGTTTCATGTTCAGTCTCAAATAATCAGATTTGTGTTGTTGAATGTAGCTCTAAATAACTCTAACTCTCGCCCCATACAAAGTGTTGCACATTCTGCATGTTTCTTTTGTGCTGTCCTCGTTTTCTACATTCTGCCACACTTTTGACATTTTTGAACGAGTGACCACACAAACACCACTCTGAGTTTTTACCATAACTGAGCTTTACATTATTGTGTGTGCAGTTACCATAAACAACTGCTTCTTCTCAACAGCAGCTCTAAAGATCGGATCAGGACTTCCCTACTATCCATCTATCAGGCTTTCACATGAATATAATTTTATCACTAGTTCTTTGTTTGGAGAATGGATTTAACAAGGTTTTATATTCTATTGCAAGAGGGTTTTATCCTGTATATCTTTCACAACAACTTTTACTCATCCTTTCCCTTGTTTTCTGACCTACTTTTGTGTTGTATTTTGTGTTTTTGTACGTTTTACACCTTAACCGTCGGCTTCAGCTATGAGGAGCGAGCCCGATACCTCGAAACCATTGTGCAGCATCACCAGGAGCCCACGACCTTTGAGGATTACGCCGCTCGGGTCTACAGTCCCGCTCCTTGCACTCACTTACCATCTGACACAGGTAAAGCCAAAATAATCTGAATAAAGTCTGGTTTTTAACATCTAAAATAAAAAATATCAGTCTATTAAAGGTGCAGTGAGCGATGTTGTTAGCTTAGCCGTAACACCGACTGGAAACCACTCCCCCCTCCCCTCCCTCTCCACCAAACCAAACATCCAGCATTTTCTTTTCTTAGTCCCAACAGGGAGAGTGGAGCAAACGTGAAATTGGCATTTTCTGTTCAGCCATTTTAGGTTTTGGAAAATCATAAACTCCGGTTGCACTCGCGAGAAACAGGACGTGGGTGAAGGGGGTAAACGCATCCCATTGGTTCGTTGGGAATGAACAAATCCCATTGGTTAATTTTTATCGGCCCGCTCAGAAATATTTGTATTATTTTTGGAGACTATAAACACATAACTTGACTACTTTTAGGGTTTAGAGATGTTTTTCCACAATATTTATAAAAAATGCGTCTGGAAAAACTCACTGACTGCATCTTTAATTACATTAGGTGAGTTATTAGTGTAGAAATGACTCAAACAAATGGCCCTTTTCTGGTATAATGATAAAAAAGGGCTGCCATGACGACTGCTGAGGTGTGACTGTCTAAACGTGTGTGTGAAATTGAAATCCTGCTTCTTGCCTCTCGAGCTAATGTGCCGCAAATAATCTTGACAATAACCACCATAAATTGATCATCCTGCCTTGGGGCTGAATAAATGCAAAACGCAAAGTCCTTGTTTTGTCTTGTTCTGCTCCAAGTCAACATTTCGGAGCCCAGAATCAAAGCCGTGCCCCTGAAATTGGAATAAAATTACCATAATCTTTGATTCTGGGTTCTCAAATCACGTACAAGTCTTGCTCTTGTCGTCTCTCTCCCTTCCTCAAAGTAACTCGCAGGTCCCTTAACTGCAAAATGAATGAAGGTTTTTTTCTTTTATCTTGTTTTTTTACCCATTTTTATTTAACCTTAAATTCCCTTCTTTTATTTTATTTGTTTATTTCCCCCCCATCCTGTAGATCGTAATGTCTCACTTGCCTATTGCTAAGAAGGTAAGCCTGGTCACATGATTGACTCTCCCTGTTCTGATTGGTTCACTGACATTTTCTGCCCTAACCATTTTGTTTTCTAATATCTCCTTGTTATCTGTTCACTGGCCCTACGTGCTTCCTCTTCTCTGAATGTTACCGTCAACACATTTCTGACAATGTAAAGTCAACGCTCACTCCACTCTCAGTGCGATTTAGTCTCTAATTGTAACACAAATATTAGTTTTTAAGAATTCACACAGAAAATGACATGCTTTGAGCCTCATAATCTACACTACCCAGGCAAAGATGTGATTGCTCTCTCATTTATTTAGTGGTTGTGTGAAGCCATTTATTGTCAAACAATTTATATTTTTATGTTTTTGCACGTTGAGTAACTATGTAGAAAACCCTGGAATGTGCAGGAACTTGAGAACCGGGAACTGGAAACTTCTCATCGGAGTCATTTCAGTAGTTTCTTCTGTTATTATTATGATTTGAAAATAGAAATAGCATTCATTTGTTTTTATTTAGGGGAGCGACAGTGGCTCAGTTGGTAGAGATTTGGTCTTTGAGCCTCAAGATAAGAAAGACTTCCACATTTGGCACAGATAGAATCACTCAGATTTCTGCAAAAGACAGAACCCTAACCCAAAATGTTAGAGGCAAAAAAAAAAAACAGTTCAGAATATTATGTACAATAAAAAGTGGCAATTGAAGAAACAGTGGCATTTTTTTGTCCTAGTGCAAGTGACTTATTGTACAGTCTGACAGTAGTGGGTTTGGGCCCATCGCGAGAACTTCTCCACCGACGTCATGCTGCCGTTGTGTCCATGGGCAAGACACCTAACCCCACTTTGCCTGAAGCCCCCGCTGAAAGATCAAGTGAGGGGCTGGTGCTCTGACTGCCACTCATTCCCCTTGACCCAGAAATGGATTAAGGCTTCACACAACCATAAACAATGAGAGAAATGAAGCGTTTTGCCTTTTTTTAATTCATTATTTCCAGAATATGGCTCTAAAACAACATATCGATGGCTTACATGGACAGATAAATACTTTTGGGGTCTGAAATGGTTTGATTTTGTTATTTACTTAAAGCATTACTTAACACAGCACACATAACCTGTAGCTCTTCATCTAAATTGCACTTGAGGGAGTGAGATGTTCCTTCATATAACAAAGTTTAACTGTGTTTACTGTCACCAACCTGTTTCATTAACCTGCATTGTGCGACACTGATGTGGTGGAACTAACATAACCTTCTGTTTGCTCCTGTCCTGGTGAGGTTGAGGATTGTCCACATGTAGCTTGTTCAGTTTCATGTATAAATGTATAAATATGGTCTTTACGTGTGATACTATTTATCTTTGATTGGGTGGGATTATGATGTATTTTGTTTAACCTTTCTTACCATCTTTCTTTTTCACAATAATTCATGTGTTTTCATTTCCTTCCATGCTTCACGACCTCACCTGTAGAGGATCATAGTGACATGTATCTGATGGTTCCTAAACCAGTAGACAGTTTGCACCAGCTCAGAGTGAAGGGCAAAGGGTTGAAGCAGAAGGTCCTCCATGCTGGCTGCGAATGGTAAAGAAATGTGACGCTCAGACCCCAGAGTCCTGTAGACGCTAGACTCGTAGTGTCCTGAAAGGAAATACGTGAATGCTTTAAGAGTGGAGGCAAAAGTGAAGTGGATTTTATTTCTATTTTTCTGTGTGAAGGGTAATTAGTTTTCAGCTGGTAGCGAATCAAAATGTCATCACGTTAAAGGAGCCACAGTATACAGTAGTTTCTGCAGGTTTTTCTCAGTTTGAATGTTTAGCCCCGCCCCCAACTCGCTCACAGACTTCTCATTTCCCCGACGCTCTCATTCCACGGAGCCATCTAGTTGATACGTATGCTAACATTAGCATTAGCACAACTTAAGCTGTACAACACATGTGTCAAAGTCAAGGCCCGCGGGCCAAATCCGGCCCGCGAATGAATTATCTATGGCCCCCCGGGACATTGCCTGCCATTGAGGCAATGTATTGACCCCTTAAGCTCGCTAGCCCCCGCCGGCGGGAGCAAACGAGGAAAAAAATACATCTGCTGCCAATAGCAGATGTATTTTGAACTTCATAAGCCACGAGCTATATATCATTTTAAAGCTTATTTTCTCAGCTATATTTATATGTAAGTGTAAACTATATCAGACTTTGCATTAAAAAGATATAACGCATAATATGGGCACAAAATAAATCACGTCTGTATTTGTTTTTTACCTTTCATCTTCTGCTGCTCCAACAAATTAGACTTTCCCCATCCTTGCTTAGTCGCTTTCTCTCCGTAACTGTTCATTGAAGAAGAACATCCACTTGTATTTCCCAAAGTATAATCCATTCTGCAGATTTAATCAAAAAACGCCCCGAAAAGAGGTCCAGACTGCTCTTTTACATTTCACCAAGTTTGAGCTTTTTTTTTTTTTTTTTACTATTTTCATGTTCTCAGATGAGGATTGGCTTTAGAGCATATTTTATCGAGCCAACAGGTGTCACCGGCACTGCCTCTGGATGTTGAGAAACATTGAACCAGTCCGGCCCTCGGCGCGTAGCAAACATTTTTTTTTGGCCCTCTGATGTATTTGACTTTGACATGCCTGCTGTACAACAATCACTGATGAAATGGTACAAAAGCAACGCACTGCTAACAAAATATATAACTGAAAGATTACCGCTAGTTTAACGTCCAAATGTCCGAGCGTAGATAGTCCAAGCATAGATAGTCCGAGGCGGTCCCGCAGGTCTCTCCCATAGACCAGTCTCTCCAGAGGATACGATGTAAGCTAGCTCTGTTCAGGGCTTGATTTCTTCTCTGATCATGTTTTGGCTTTAGTTCCTCTTCTCTTCCTCACTGTTGTGTGGTTTGGGCTGTTTTGCTGTGTCTGCAGTTACAGCCAGAGGAGTTATAGCCACTTATGCTAACATGCTACTGTGTTTAGCAGCGCTGTAGAGGCTAGAGGACGCAGCCTCGTTCTGTGATTGGAGGAGAGCAGGCGTCACGCTAAGTCTCTACTCAGCACTTTTTACGGCCTGAACTCATACACAGCTTAATGAGCTCAAGTTTTCAATTAAATTACGGATTATTACACAACTTGTATGTAGTAATAAGCATTTTTATGAACTCATTAGAAAAAAAAATCGGGCATAGCTTCTTTAACAACATTTAATTCAATTTTCTTTCGCTTCATCCGTTGCCGGGTCACGGGGGCAGCAGTCTAAGCAGAGACGCCAGGACTTCCCTATCCACACACACTAGTTTACAAACAATGCAATGGGTCGACAAATAACTTACCGGTATCTATATCTAACAAACAATGATAACAAGATTTTTCTCCATTGTGAGATCAATAAAGTTTATTTTATCTTAATAATAATAAAGTGATTATGTTTCTTTACACTCAAATACATGCAAATACATATGAAGCTTGTACAGTTTTGATGAAAAAAAAAAACTTGATTCTTATATTTTCTTCACTTTTGCCTTTCTGATTTTTGAGCATTCTAAAATTAGCATAACACATGGTCTATATTTTGATATTTTACATGAGCATTTTACATGAACAACACCTGTAAACAGATGTTGTATCTGGTATTAGAAGAAGGTGATGATTGTGTTGAGTGCAGTCGAGAAGATTATATCGGCACTTATCGCGTCGGGGGATTAAAGGGGAAGTCTCACATTGGACAGAGTTGTTAACTTTAATTTTCAAACATCTGTCGGTTCTGGGAGTGCTTTGTTCGATCAATAGCGACTTATTCACTAGTCACTTGAAGCCAGTATGAACCTTTTAGCAGCCAAATTAGCAGAATTAATACACAAGCCCAGAACAATTTCTTTACAGCAGCCTGGTTTCCCTACATTTTTATTTTTCATCTGTTAATTTTCTTTAGTTACCGGTATTTATTTGAGTC
Organism: Knipowitschia caucasica; assembly: GCA_964034765.1. Taxonomy (NCBI): domain Eukaryota; kingdom Metazoa; phylum Chordata; class Actinopteri; order Gobiiformes; family Gobiidae; genus Knipowitschia; species Knipowitschia caucasica. The sequence continues at coordinate 5,071,879 of OZ035834.1, read as the reverse complement.
ATGCTTCATCTAGGGCTCTACTTTTTGTCTGTTTTACATTATTCTGAAAATTCGCCGGTGCCTAAAGGGTCGACTCTTTTTCCTCTGTTCTTATCTAACCCCTTTTTGCTAAATCCAGATTAAATATATACCACAGTAGTCCAGTAGTTTAGAAAGACCTTTAAATCCTTTAGCCATCTCTCTCCTCTCATCCCATCTCATTCGTCGAGAGTTTTTGTGGAATGGTAGATTTGCAAGTGATTTAATAATTACTGTTTATTTCCCCACCATTTTGTCTGCTCACTCGCCCCCTTTCCCATCAGGCTCCTGCCTCGAGATTCTTCGGGGAGAAAGTCCGGCTCTTGGGGAGGCCGGGAGCGACTCGGCGTCCCCCATGTCTCCCAGGACTAGCAAAAGTCGCATGTCCATGAAGCTACGGCGCTCATCCGGGTCTGCCAACAAAACTTAGGCTTATAGACTTCCACTCAAGCACCAAAACAAGGCCATATCACAAAACACAAAACGGCTGGTGTCATATATCCCCATCATATCCCACTATGGACTGAAAAATGTCTTTAGAATTGCTGTTATTTTTACTGAGCAATGCTTTTGGGAGGATAACATTGCTGTATGGAGTATTATTATTATTATTATTACGGAGTATTATTACTTTGTCACTCCCCACAAGAGAGAAACCGCTGCGTCGAAGCTGTATATTTGTACCATAGTTGGATAGGGATGTACAAACAAGGCTGAGTTTTGATAGAAAAAGAAATTAGACTGTTCCAAAAGCGCCGCAGCTATATTGTCAAATGTCTATTTTTATGCTCCGCTTTGCCTAAAAAAGAGAGAGGGAGAGAGGTCCTGGTTTGTAATGGCGGTTCTACTGCTTTTGGACGAAACGTTTTGAACTGAATCTACTGCTTTTGAAATGCCAAAAAATACCACAGTCGGATCACCGAGCGGATGCGTGGGTTCCGAGTACTGATACTGACGGATCAAAACGGCGAGCGCTGGTCCAGGTTTATTTTGCTGATTATTTTAACGCACTGATATCACTGCATTTAGAACATATATTTAGATCCTTTACTTGACTGAAGTTGGCAGAGAACGTTGCTGGTTTTCTTTGTTTTTTTGACGCAAGAGAATCAGCCATGTCTTCTTGCTCTTGTCATAATGTCGTACTATGTATATCTATGTATGTTTGCGTATATATCTATAAACTGTAAAATATGGATGGTTTGTACAGTGACAGAAGGCTGCTTGTGTATATACTGTTTTATGAGCATTGCTGCCGTAACACGTCTCTGGTCTTGGCTTTTGACCGGAGCTGCTAAGTATGGACATGGATATACATGGTTTAGTAAATAATATACCTTGATTATGTCATAAGAGAATTATTCAATCAGTCAGCCAAACCTTTTTTGTGATTTGATCTGCTCTTGTACAAGTTTCAAATGGTTTTTGTACCACTGTTTGACTTTGTTTCATTTCTGATTCAGTGTATGGATATATTTTGCACACTCCCATCTATACAATGTGTATTTCAAATGCAAAGCCTGTGGTATTAAGACGTGTATGATCCATTTTAATGCTTGTCTCTGCTTTGCTGCTTCTGTTCATGCAATGTCGCTTATACTTTTATCCACATCTAGAAGAAAGGGATTTTTGTATGTCACTTCTTCACTCTTACTTTTGGAAATCTGTTGTGTTTTTATTTCATCACTGCTTTTATGTTGCCACGTGTCTCATGTAAATGGTCAGACTTTTGCTAAAGAAAGTGCTGACCTGGCCGTGTATATCTGGGTAAATGACATGTTGTAAACTGGCAGATATTCAGTTATAATGACATCACTGTTTGGGTATCGAGAAAGTCTGTTACTAAATCTTGCTTCTGATTCCACCATTGTCACATTTTTATCAACACATCCAGGAGCCTCACTCTCACAACTACTGCAGTTAAAGAATTGAATCTGTTTGAGTCCATACATTTATATTGTGCTGACCTATATTGACTCAGTGACTGCTAATATGCCACAAGCTACATATATTCCCTGTAGGTTTGTGAAAATACATGTAGAACAGACTTGACAACAGCTGATGTAAGTGTCTGTACTGCATGAGTCCATATATATATATATACAGCCCATGAGTGCACGTGTCTGACCCCGTCGCAGCTGGAAGAGCATGACCACTGAAATCTCAAACTGTACATTCAGAGACACCCCGTTACTGTTGACAATAAAGCATCAATAAATAACAATGAAATGATGTCCAGACCTTTTCCACGTTTGTTTATTAATACTCTACATGAACAATTACACTTTATATAAAACATATTACGCAAATGTATGTGTTTGTTTTCAGAATTCATTTTATATATGATACAATTCTATATATTTTGTGATAGAGGGAATTATGTGATGCAAGTTTATATGCTCTGACTTCTGTAATCACATTCACAAAGTGTCCTATTCACAATCCACTGTTTGATTTTACCTCCACATTCATTTGCATTTAATCAGAAAATGTGTGAATGTTTGGTCAAGACTGGCCAAAGTTTGTGGCTTTCTTTTTTGTAACTTGTCCAAACAACAGTTTTTGTCAGAAAAACTACTGTAGTCTTTAAGTTGTGTAAGAACTTCATTATTTCGCTCTGGCCCAGTTTTGTCTCTCGTGGGTCAGCAGCATGAACAGAGCGGTGCGAATTGGCGAAGCTTCGTTTCAGCACCAAGGACAGCTCCGCGTCTTCAACGTCTTTGACGTTGGAAAGAAACGGTCAAAAAGGCACCGTGCGTGTGATCCTCACCTGTTTTGTTTCATGAGTCACTCAGACAGAGCTGGTCACGGCCGCACGCTCATCTGCAGCAGCATGACGTGCCGCTCCTCAGCGCTCGGACTCTTGTGGATGTGCGTGAGTCCGGAGGCGCTGAAGAACGTGGACGCGCACTGTTTACCGGAGAACAGGTGCTGAGGTTCCGGTAGCTCTGTGTCTCTGCCGCTGTCCGCGTCTCTGTGCGGGTGGAACATGTCTCCAGCCGCGCCTGCCGCTAACAGCTCCCCTCTCATACTGTGCCACACTCGGTGCTTGTCCCGGATCTCGGCGCTCGGGAATCGAGCCCCGCAGATGTGGCACACGAACACGTGCCTGTCCCGGGGCTGGGTGTACGCGCTCAGAGGAGGTTCGTGCGCGGCCAGGTGCTTCTTCAGGTACGCCTGACGCCGAAACTTCTTCCCGCAGCAGCGACACTCATAAAGCTCTTCTTCTTGTAAACTCTGCACAAACTGTAAGGCCAGGCTCGCAGCGGGGCTGTCCGCGGCTCGCACGTGCTGTGCCTCCGTGTGCGTCCGGTAGTGGGAGGGGATATTGAGCGGGGGGCCCATGCTCTCTGTGCGGGAGCTATCTGATGCATCTATCCGTAGCAGCTCGTTCTCTTTCCCGTCCGTCTGCAGTGAGAGCCCCCGGGGCTGGCTCTTCGTCTGACCCTCCGGGACCTGACCCGTCACAGGCCGCGGCTTGTGCCACCGTCGGTGGGAAGCCAAGTTCGCGGGGCAGCTGAAAACTTTGTCACACTCAGGACAGCGGTACTCCACACGCACGATGCGAGAGCACTTGTGCTGCGCCAGAGAGAAGGGGTCGCGGTACTCCTCTTTACAGAGCTGACAGATGAACTCACCCAGCGGCTGCTTCAGGGACCGCTCCCGCTGCGCCCTGGAGTCCGGGGCTTCTTTCTTGATGCGCAGCCCTAAAACTGGAGACGTTGTTACTTCATCTTCAAAGTGGAGCTTGCGGTGGATTTTGGGTTTCTTTGTGACGCCAGCCTTATTCGGTCTCCGGTCGGGGGAGCGCTTTCTCACTCCGTGGTGCCCTTCGTTGAGCATAGAGAGGGATGTGTAGAGGTGCGCGTGCATGTTGGGCTCGTGGCTGTAGGGGCTGGCGCGAGGGAACGGCACTAAGGCGGGAGTGGAGCTGAGGAGAAACGGCAGCTCTGGACTCGCACATCTCCCGCGGAAAAGTGGAGAGTCTCCCTCATCTTCAGCGTGCTGATCCAGGACCCGCGTGCCCACCGGAGTTACGGGCATGCACGAGCCGTCCCGTGAGGCTAGAGGCGGGAAAAGCCGCGTGGACTCTGGACTCACCGAGTACTGTCCCCGGTCCTCTGAGTCCGGGAGCTGAGCGCGCTCGTCCACCTCAGCCTCCAGTGCGGGCTCTAAGTGCGGGCTCCACACGCACGCACCCTCCTCATGGCGCACGGGGGACTGTGGTTCTGCGTGGATGCGCTCACTCTTGTCTGGACTCTCTAAAGCTGTGGGGAGTTTTCTGCTCCGGTACGAGCCCGGACTGCGCCGGTTACGCTTCACCAAAAAACCTCGAGGCATCACGCACCGGAACCGAAGCAACTGTTGTCAAGACGGGACTTTGAAGTGAAGCTTTGAAGAGCGCACTCGTGAGAGACAGAAGTGCGCGGAGGGAGGGGGCTTAAGAGCGCGGGGGGAGGACATCACTGTCACTGTTTGGATGGAACTGTCTCCAGCAGCTGCGCGCGCAGCATCAGCACCAAACTGTGGAGCTGAGGAACCACTGGTGCTTCATGATTCTATGGAGCTTCTGTTTCAAAGTTTAATATTTAGGTTTATAAATAAACAAATGCAATAAAGGTGAATTTTCTTGTCTGCATTTGACCCTGATGCCATTTATGTCACTGGTCGGCGTCACCGGGACCCATCTCCAGAAGTTGGTGCTCGGCTTGGTCAGGACTGGAGGATCTCCCACTGCACTCGGGGGAAACCTACGCAGGCATGGGGAGAACATGCAAACTCCACTCAGAAAGACCCTGTTCCGACTGTGCTTCGAACCTATTGCTCTCCACTCAAACATGAAGGTCTGATATATGTTTAAACTGCTGTTTGTTAGATGCCTATAGCCTCATTTCAGGGTCTTATTGTAAAGCGAGGGATTGAATGAACTTCCGCACGTGCCCCAGCTCCAGACAAACATTAAAAAAGATGTAAACTTTACAAAGTGCCCTTGTTTGTGTGTGGTTCAGTGTGAGATGTTGATCAGTCTGTGTTCAGCTCGGCCCGCCCCCAGAGACCTGCTCTGGCTGATAAGAGCTCGAAGGGCATTTCTCCATCAGACCCGGGGGTGCAGCGGCTGGGGCTGTACATGTGTGCGGGCCAGACGCTCTATATTCGGGCCAGAGGAGGGAGCCAGCAGCAGGCCTGACCCTGGACAATCATCACGGAGATGAGCGTGAGAACAGAGTCTGGGTCATGGGTGATTGGCTTGATACGAATCCTCTTGATACCTCCAACAACACTATGAAGGTCTTTGTGTTTACGTGACAGCAAAACGAAATATTCTTTACAATGTGTTGAATTATTGACCTGTTGTTTTGGCTTTTATCATAGATCCAGATTCAGGCTTTACGGTTCAGCTGGAACAATTATAATCTCAAAACAATGCAACACACAACTATGGAGGACCCAAACTGTCAAAATTATAAATAAATGAATAAATAAATAATGCCAATAATTATTAAGATAACACAACAAATCATGATATTTGTTGTGTTATTTTACTAATTATTGGCAGAATGTGACTTTTTTTAATTTATTAATTTATATATAATTTTGACAGTTTTGGTCCTCCATACACAACAGTCATAACAGTTTTATGTAGGCTGAAAAATATATGCATTTTTTAATTTGCATGCTTTTATTTTTGGTGTGTGACTGTATTTTGATGCTGGTTCAGGTGTTAAAATCTGCTTTGTCATTGTCAATACTGAGAAAACCCCTTTTTTTATTTATTTTTGTGATGTCACTAAGAGCCAATCCACTGCCACACATATATCATGCTTTCATGTATTTCACCATAACTTTATGTTCCTCAGCTTGTATCACAATTATTATTGTAGGGAACGCCCCTTTTTGGTTTTATTTTGAAATTCGTCGGGGCAACTTGGGTGCTTCCGTATTGTACTAAAGGTTGACATGGTGTGTGGACTCGGGATGGTCCTGTCTGAACTGTCTGTTTAGCGCATAGCTGAAAGGGGGATAAAAGGTGTGTATTTAAATGAGATTTTTTAATGATTTTTGTATGCCTTACTGATTTGATGTATTCATGGTTTTAGCTCTTACGGTGATCTTGTGCGAAGGAAATTAAAGGAAAATATGGCACATGCATCAGTACGAGCATTCATTCCGCTAAATGCGCTACAGTAAGAGCTTTTCCTTACGGATTGATGCATGGTCGTCCTCGCTGACTACGGAGCCGGCTTCTACTCGTGCGTTGACGGTGTGGAGCTGGTGGTGCCGAGGTGACTGTGTGGAGCTGCTACGTGAGCCGTGAACTGTCAGATCGCTCCGAGCTGTTCTCGCGGCGAAACCCCGGTAAAGTTAAGACGGAGGCAGGACGGGACTGTGTGAAGCTTATGGATCCGCTGACATTGTGAGTACAAAACTTTTGATCTCTCGCGGCGTGGGAGTGATACATCCGTGAATGGATGCGGGAAGGCATTAAATGACTCCAAAGCGCCTGCTCTCAGGAAGATCACATCATCATATGAACCCCTTCGCGTTTTTCCAATATTTCAAAGACTAATAGGGACAGCCTTTCTCAGTCGTTGGGATTATAACAAAAACTTTGCATTTTGCACAATTACGGCCTATTTGCACAACACTTTGCTTATTTGCACAATACTGGAACGTATATATTTGGACTCATTGTAATGATTTCTTCCTATCTGGGAAATTTTAAGGTGTTCTTGTGATAATTTGTATGTAATTTGTATTTAATATTCCTTTGACATTTGCTTCATACTTTAAGTTAAATATCATGTCTTTTTAAACAAATTACGAAGAAATGAAATGATTTAAGGGTGTGTCAGACGTGTACATAAGCAACAAAAATAAATATAAAAAAGGGATACAATATACACTTAAAGGGGAACAAAAATGGATCAGGGAGTGCAAGCAGCTGAAGAATCAATCCTTGAAAAAATAGCAACTAATACACAACCGTCAACCGAGGAAACAGAACGGCCCCAACGTAAAAGGCAACAAACTGAAAGAATGCAAGAGTATCAAAGGGAAGAGGCACAAAAGCGTGAAAAACGGCTTCTCTTCCTTTATGAAAAATGGAAGAAAAATGGTTAGGGAAGTAAGAAAAAACTCAAAAAATATATATGCCAGAAGAAGAGGTTTGGGCTGTAATTGAAACGTTAAAGGAAAGCCACAGAGAAATAACAAATGTTTTTGAAGAAATAAGAAAGACATCAACACCTACGGTGGACACAAGAAGAAGAGTCGACACATGCAATGCTGTCACTACTGAAATGTTGTCCATCGCTTATGACAGAGCAGTCGACGACAAGGAGGATTTTGATGAACATGGAGCAGGAGGGAGAATGCATGAACTATTGTCTCATGATTATGCACGCTCTGTCTATGGATCCGATGCCTCAATATCCTACTGTAGTCAATCCCATAAAGGGTCAACAACTTCCCTGACAGCCCAGAGGGTGCAAGCAGCCGCTGATCTAGCTGCGAAAAGGAAGGATTATCAACTTAAACTTGAAGAAGAAAAGAGACGAATAATTATACGAAATCTTGAGGAACAGCAAAAACGAGACTTGGAGGATCAAAGGCTGGAACTGGAACGACTACAAGCGGCAAGAGAAATCAGTGTGGCTGAGGTGAGACTAAAATTTTTAAATGAGGAAAATCCCAAGGATGAAAACAAAATGGATTTATGTAACGAGGCCTCCGCTTTGGACGAAGACTGCACCACATTGAGGGCTCCTCATACTCTACCAACATCTGCTCCACCTGCACATCAACCAACGTTTGTCACCATTAAGGCCCCTGCCCCACACTCGCCTGTAGTTGGCCAGCTCTCGAGAGGCCCTGCTGTTTCCGCATCCATGCCAACATCCACTGAGTCTAGCCTTCCCTCACTGACTCAAATATTGCAAGATGGCCTTGTTTTGAGTCGCCTTCCAGTCCTGAACCTTTTGTTTTCTCTGGAAATCCAATCAAATTTATAGAATGGAGGGCTGCATTCACATCACTTATCAGTCGGCGAACTATAGATCCCGACCGAAAAACTATACTACTCAAAAAATATGTTACTGGACCAGCTCGACAAGTTTTGGAAGGAACATTTTTTAGAAATGATGACGAAGCATTTTCAGATGCATGGGAGAAATTGAATAATAGATTTGGCCACCCGTTCACTATCCAAAGAGCCTTCAGAGAGCGTATTAATAACTGGCCAAAAATCCATGCTAAAGACGCAGAAGGCTTACGCAACTACTCCGACTTCTCAACACTTGCCTCGAGGCGATGCCACATGTTAAGGGATTAGACATTTTGAATGATTGTGAAGAAAACCAAAAATTAATCTCAAAACTACCTGATTGGGCTGCAGCTAGTTGGAATCGTCAGGTGACTCAAGGTTTAATGGATAGAAAATACCTTTCCAAGTTTCAAGGACTTTGTTCGATTATCACTCTTGAAGCAGAGATAGCATGCAACCCCATAACATCTCTTTATGCATTGCACTCTCCAGATGTGAGAAAATTCCAATCAGAACAAGGGAAAACAAGGGCTAATATTTTAACTACACAAACCGTGACAGAAAAAAGAGCACCAATGGAGACAAGAATCCCACAGTCAATATGTCTCTTCTGCAAGGAAATCACCCACCAGCTGCCCACTTGTTCAAAATTTAAGGAACTATCCATCAATGAAAGGAGAACATTTGTCAAAGAAGGAGCATTGTGTTATGGTTGCTTAAAACGGGGCATGGAGTGAAGTATTGCAGACAAAGATTTTTGTGTGACGATTGTGGTGGGAGACATCCGACAGTTCTCCACAATGAACATTTTGAAAGAAGGGACGTCAGGGCACAGGATCCAGAGGATACTTCAGCCACATCTCTTCATGTTGCATCAAATTCACCCCTCCTTACATCCATGATTTTGCCCGTATGGGTCTCGTCTAAAAAAGGCCCAGCCCAAGAAATCTTGGTATAACGCTCTCCTTGACTCTCAAAGTGACACCAGTGCTCAAAGTCTTGCTGATTCATTGGACACTGTTAAGCAAGCTGTAAAACTAAAGTTGACAACAATGAGCGCTGCTGGAGTGGTTATTTTCAGTGAAAGATTGTCGGACCTCTGTGTTAGAGGTTTCAATTCAAGTATAAAAATAGATCTTCCAGTTACCTATACAAAGGAATGCATACCACTGGATGTTAGTCACATACCCACACGAGAAACCGCAAGGAAATGGAGTCATCTCAGGAAAACTAAGTGAAGAAATGCAACCTTTACAAAACTGTGAGGTAGGATTACTCATCGGATACAATTGTTCACGTGCAATGGCGCCAAAGACAAGTTGTTACCGGGAATGATAATGAACCATATGCAATTCGAACAGATTTGGGATGGAGTATAGTAGGAGGGGCTCCTCAATATAGCAATCTTTGTCAGAACCGCATCTGCCATAGAACCCTCACAAAGGAGCATCCTCTACTGTCTCCAGTTGATGCAGTGAAAATGCTTGAATCCGACTTTAAGGATATGGCTGACGAGGCAGAGCCACTCTCAAAGGAGGACATTGATTTTTTGAATGCGATGAGCCAACGGATATTGAAAAATGAACAAGGCCATTATGAAATGCCATTACCGTTCAAGAAAAGGCCAATCTTGCCTAACAATAAAGAGATGGCACTAGCGAGGCTTCTGCATCTAAAGAGAAAATTTCTAAGGAATGAGGACTTCAAGAGCAGTATGTTAAATGTATGGAGGAAGTAATCAAGTCTGGAAATGCAGAGCTCATCAATGACGAAGGCTGTCCAGGAGAAACATGGTATATCCCACATCATGGTGTCCGTCATGCGAAGAAACCAGATAATCTCAGAGTCGTTTTTGATTGCTCTGCTGCATTCCAGAATACTTGTTTGAATGACCACCTTCTTTCAGGCCCCGACTTAATGAACAGCTTAATTGGGATTCTTATCAGATTCCGCCAACACCCTGTAGCCTTGTTATGTGATATTGAGAAAATGTTCCATCAGTTCCATGTGGCTAAAGAGGATCGAGATTATATACGTTTTTTCTGGTGGAAGGACGGGGATCTGTGCTCTCCTCCCCAATAAATTTCGTATGAAGGTGCATTTGTTCGGAGCTGCGTCTTCCCCTGGATGTGCTAACTATGGATTGAAGCATTTGGCTAAGGAGTACTGTGACGTCTTCCCTCAAGCTTCAAGGTTCATTTTGAATGATTTCTATGTGGATGACGGCTTAACCAGTGTTGAAGACGCTGCAGTAGCCATTAAACTGGCCAAGGAGGCAATAAAAATCTGCGCTGAAGGGGGGCTCAGACTACACAAATTTGTGTCGAATGATCGAGTGGTCATGGATAGTATTCCAGAGGCTGAGCGAGCCCCTAATGTTAAGGACTTGGATCTGACCATTTGAAAAATTGCACTTCTCAGATTGGAGTCCAGTGGAACGCACAAGGGAACAACCGCGACGAGAAGAGGACCACTGTGTTCGTATCTTCGTTTGTGGCACCAGTTCTCCTCAGAAAAACCATCGAGAGTGAAATGGAGTAAAATGGGATGTTCACTGCCCCATTGTGCCTTTTCAATACCTCGTCCCTGCTCGGAAAAAAGGTGGAGCTCCATCATTTCTCAGATGCCAGCACAAGAGTGTCTCGTTTCGATGAAAATGGTTACAACAAATCCCTCGTTTAGAGTTAACTGCTGCAGTTGTTTCGGTTCAAGCAAGTCGGCTAATAAAACAAGAATTGACTTTATCAAAGATAACAGAGTACTTTTGGACCGACTCCCGTGCAGTTCTGGGATACATTAAGAATGAGGCTCGTCGATTTCATACATTTGTGGCTAATCGCATCCAACAGATCCATCTTGCCTCTTCACCAGACCAATGGAGATACATTCCAACTGAGGAGAACCCTGCAGACCATGCCTCCAGAGGTTTGTCTCCCAAAGAACTTTCAATGTCAAACTGGTTTAACGGGCCCAAGATCTTGTGGGATAACAATCTTTTCATGCGAGCCACAGAAGAGATTCCAGAAATATCTCCTAACGATCCAGAGGTGCGAAAGGCTGCGGCACTTCATACGGAAGGTACCTCCTGCAGCAGTCTGATTAATCGCCTCTGTAAGTTCTCTTCATGGGCAGCTGCCATCCGAGCCATTGCAAGACTATTACGACGAGTCAAGGGAAATAAGGCCAACTGCATCTCTTCTGTAACTGAGAGACAGGAAGCTGAATGCTGGATTATAAGGAACATACAAGAAGGCGCTTTCACGGAAGAATTGAAATGGATGCAAAATGGAGATCAACTCCCTGCGCGGAGCAAGCTCTACCCTCTGGACCCTGTCCTTGACGAAAGGGGGCTCCTCCGTCTTGGAGGACGTCTCGAGCATTCTCAGCTTGATTATTCTGTCAAACACCCAGTTATATTTCCACGAGAGCATCCTCTCACACGGTTGCTGATCTCTCACTGTCATGAAGCTGTTAAACATCAGGGCAAGGGAATGACTATAAATGCTATCCGAAGTAGAGGATACTGGGTTATTGGAATTGGCCATGCAGTTGCGTCTTGTATTCATAAATGTGTCACTTGTAGACGCCATAGAAGACCAACCGAGAGTCAAAGGATGTCAGATCTCCCTCCTGAGCGCGTTGCACCATCGCCCCCCTTTAACTTACACGGGTATGGATTGCTTTGGCCCCATTCATCACGAGACAAGCAAGGAAGGAACATAAAAGATATGGTCTGCTCTTTACATGTTTTAGCTCACGTGCTCTACACATTGAAATGCTAGAAGATCTTTCAACCGATGCATTTATAAATGGATTGCGGTGTTTTATGCATACCATCAGGGGTTCAGTACGGCAAATCAGATGTGACCAGGGTACCACTTTGTCGGAGCAAGGAATGAGTTTGTTAATGCTCTGAAGGACTTGATGAGGAGAAGATATCGGCTTATCTGGCAGGACAAACAGTGTGATTTTGTAATGACTTCTCTCTCAAGCAAGTCACACTGGCGGGTGTATGGGAGAGGCAAATACGAACTGTGCGAAATATCCTTCGTGTCACTGTTGACCTTTCCAAAGGCTTAAAAGATTGTGCCTTAAGAACCTTCTTTTATGAGGCCATGGCAATCGTAAATAGCCGCCCCTTAACAACTACTACATTACATCATCCGCATGGCCCTCTGCCACTGACACCTAACCATCTACTTACTACAAGACGACGAGGGCCCTGCCTCCCCCAGGTCATTTTGTACGTGAAGACCTGTACAGTAGAAAACAGTGGCGACAAGTTCAATATTTGTCAGAGCAGTTTTGGAGTCGGTGGCGGAAGGAATATCTTGCCAACATATCTGTAAGGCAACGGTGGCATAAACCACAAAGAAATATCCAGGTTGGAGATATTGTCATTTTGAAGGATGATGAGGTGCTACGAAATGAATGGAAGTTAGGAAGAGTTTTGGAAACTATAACGAGTAAGGACGGCTTAGTTAGAAAGGTAAAGCTGATGCTTGGAGATCGAAGACCTACTCGCGGTGGAGTACGCCACACAAGGACATCAGAGATTGTGCGGCCTGTACAGAAACTGGTGGTGCTTGTGGAAGCAAATGTGAACAAAAATAATGATTGATAAAACCAACATACGCTTATCCAGATTATTATAATCCCTCATTGAATTACTCGTGATTGGTGGGGAGTGTAGGGAACGCCCCTTTTTGTTTTATTTTGAAATTCGTCGGGGCAACTTGGGTGCTTCCGTATTGTACTAAAGGTTGACATGGTGTGTGGACTCGGGATGGTCCTGTCTGAACTGTCTGTTTAGCGCATAGCTGAAAGGGGGATAAAAGGTGTGTATTTAAATGAGATTTTTTAATGATTTTTGTATGCCTTACTGATTTGATGTATTCATGGTTTTAGCTCTTACGGTGATCTTGTGCGAAGGAAATTAAAGGAAAATATGGCACATGCATCAGTACGAGCATTCATTCCGCTAAATGCGCTACAATTATTTTTATGATATTTTTTCATGTTCGTGCGCTTTGTGAAGAATCATGAAATGTCGCCATCTACCGGTGGAAATCATCACAGCAGACCAAAGATTTAAATTTTTGAATAAACGTCTTTCTTATTAGTAATGCAAACCAAAACAGATACGTTACATATTATATTTACGCAAAATAAAAATCGTGCTAAAATATAAAATAAACTGTCACCTGAACAGAGTAGACCAAAGACAAAAGTGGGTTTTTTTAATGTTTCTTTGCAGCTATTTCTGATTTATTTTTCATTTTTATTAATTATTTTATCGTCGTTGATGTTATTATTATTATTATTTTTATTTATTTTTTCAACACATTTGGCATTTTTTTTACTATTACTTGAAATTTCATGAGCTCCAAAAGAAGTATTTTTCCAGAAAGACCTAATATTGTATTTTTTTGCCCAAAAAAGTGTAGATTATGTTATGTTTAAGTTTTAAATCAGGCATTTTAGGGATTTTATGAGATTTTAACTTGTATGAACTTCTGCTTTTGTTTGTTTGTTCTGTATTTTAATCTGTAGTACTTCTTAGAAAGGTAGTGCAATATATATAAAGAGAATTATTATTATTATTATTATAGACTTTGAACAAATTTGCTGTGTCATGTCTTGGTGAGTGTTTTTTTCTGGTCACGTGATGCTGTGGTTCATTATAATAATCCTTCCCTGCTTTGTTCTGGACAGTTTACACATGACTCATCATTTACATGTTCGGAAAGTCCAGGGAATCCTTCACGGTATTTTAGAGCTTTAGTCACATGTAAATACACAGGCTCGACCTGGGTTTGGATGTCAAGTTAAGTTTGAGGCAAGAGATCAAATACAAGATTAATTTAATACTATTACTATTACTACGAAGATAGATACTTTATTGATCCCTGTAGGAGAAGTTCAAAAATACATCATATATATTACAAACACTCAATAATATAAATGTTATAGATATAATAATTTCTAAATAAAACAATAGTGCTTATTTTTAACTCAGGTTTGTTGTACAGTCTGACAGCCTCAGGAATCTTTCTATCTGAGAGAGCTACAATATATTTCTGTAGGAGCCATACACTTTTGTATCACTGTGAATATGTGATTTTTTTTTAAAACAAGATTAACACATTTAGTCTAGTGTGTGTGTGTCTTTGTGTGTGTGCGTGTTTGTGTGCGTGTGTCAACCTCTCGCTGGCCTGTGTGTGCGTGTTTTTCTTTGTGTGTGTGTCTTTGTCTTTAAGAACCTCTCGCTGGCCTGTGTGTGTGTGTCTTTAAGAACCTCTCGCTGGCCTGTGTGTGTGTGTGTCTTTAAGAACCTCTCGCTGGCCTGTGTGTGCGCGTGTTTCTTTGTGTGTGTGTCTGTGTCTTTGTGCGTGTGTGTCTTTAAGAACCTCTCGCTGGCCTGTATGTGCGTGTGTTTCTTTGTGTGTGTGTGTGTGTGTCTTTAAGAACCTCTCACTGGCCTGTGTGTGCGTGTGTTTCTTTGAGTGTGTGTGTGTGTCTTTAAGAACCTCTCCTGTGTGTGTGTGTGTTTATCTTGAAGCGCCTCTTGGCCTGTCTTGAGTATTTGGGGAAACTCCACAACACTGGAGCAAGTTCTAGAACATTTTTACTGAGTTACTGTGGAATAAACAGACTGAAATCACGTGTCAGTCACAGATTAACTTTTGGCAGAAACTCCGGAGCGTTTTGCAGATGGATTATGGGCTGTGGCACTCACCTCTGCTCACCCGAGTCATCAAGTAATCACAATAGTAACGTGTGCAATAACACCAAATAGCATTGCACCCAAAACACACACACATACACACACACACGCACTGCAGAGATTAAAGGTGAAACGTAATAGAACCTTAATAATGTTGTTTTTTTATTATTATTTCACATATTTTGACCAGCTTTTTTGTTTATTTTTTTAGAAATCTTTAGACCAGATTTCTGAAAAATTAAGAGGACCACCCACACTTCAGCATCAGCTCTCAGCCCAAATAGTGTGTACCAACAGGTCTACAGGTAAGCACAAAATAATATGTATTCTACAATGACAAAGACGGAATGTTGTGGTCTGATTTGTTAAAAGAAACTAAATAAATCAAAGGGGGGAAAAAATATATTTGTTTTTTGGGCTGTATTAATTTAATTTATCTGAGCTTTCGTTTTGTATATTTTTCTATAGTTACTTATGGTTTGCTTCAGTTATTATTGGGCAACTTTGATATTTTTGTAGATTAGATTAGGACGTTCGCCGTGACGTCAGCAAAAGGGTCACGTGATGCACCGGTTGACAAAACATTGGAAAAGCAATGGTGGGTTTAGTTTAGTTTAGTTTAGTGGTTCTCAGAGAACAACCGAAGGCAGTGCAGGACGGGCCTTTATGCACCTGGGTTTACCGAGATGCAGCAGGGGCGGGTTAGAAGTTGTTCAATAAACCTTTTGAACTGTTTACATTTTGATCGGACATTTGCATGGATCTATTTGTTATTGTTTACTGCATAAGCCACATACCCATGATGCATTGCAGTGATTATTTGAGCTTGTTTGGTCATAAGTTACATTTCCAGCTTTAACAGCTCTCACATGTTAAGGGTGAACACAGGGTGCATGTGCTGAGTCTTCCAACATGTTTATGGTGTGCAGTATGTTTATGGTGTGCAGTATGTTTATGGTGTGCAGGCTTCATGCAGAGAAAGCCCCTTGTGCTTCCACAGTCTATGTTCAGAATGTTCAGGAGCCACAGATCTGTGCAGTTATTCTGAGTGACAGTGTGGAAATCCCCCGCCTGCAGCAGGCCCCGCCCCGGCCCCAGACACAGACACACGGGGCTTTACACTGCTCTAACCCCGGATCCACACGCACAGGCACCATGGACCAGCACCACACCACTTTATACAGCCCGGACTACAGCCAGGACTTCAGCCAGGACTATAGCCCGGACGGCAAAGAGAAGCCGTCCACAGAGGAGCGTCTGGACAGCGGCATAGACTCGATCCAGGAGCAGGACTATGCGGCCCTGGCCGCGGAGATCCGAGGACTGCGTCTGCAGACCGAGTCCAAACAAGCCGTAACCGGAGAGGCTCCGCACTGGACCTCACAGATCACGGAGGACGGCGACACGTAAGTGAGACCATGACGTTATGGACGTATATTTAGAGCCAGGTCTCAGTCTGCTTGGGTAGGCCTCGCTCTGCTCCTGGGACGTAACATGATCCATTCCTGTGGGAAACTACTGTATCTTTACAAAGCGCAGGCCTGGGCCTAAGGTCTGCAGCAAATCCACATTTTACGGATAATACTTATATTAGTGGTTAACAATGTGCTCGGCTTTAACAATGGAGTGAGCTGTGTCCAGACCTGCTGCTGCTGGACATATACAAGAGACTTTTATCCAGAGAATCCACTGCGTCCGCGGGTCACAGCACAGACTGAATATATACACTATAGACTGTATATAACAGACTGGTCACAGCACAGACTGTATATATACACTATAGACTGTATATAACAGACTGAATATAACAGACCGGTCACAGCACAGACTGAATATATACACTATAGACTGTATATAACAGACTGGTCACAGCACAGACTGAATATATACACTATAGACTGTATATAACAGACTGGTCACAGCACAGACTGAATATATACACTATAGACTGTATATAACAGACTGTATATAACAGACTGTATATAACAGACTGAATATAACAGACTGAATATAACAGACCGGTCACAGACTGGGAAAGTCCCAGCGCGCTCCCGTGGAATCCGACCGATGCGCGCCCCCGACCACATACAGACCACATAGTGAGCAACTGAACCAAAGTGAACTAAAGTGAACCAAACTGAACTAAACTGTTGAAAAGTAGCTCCTGAACAACGAGTGTTTTTACTGCAGACATAAAAGTCCTAACATTGAACTATTTCTGCCTACCGAGATAGAAACACATGATTTCTCCTTCAGCCTCTTTACAAAGACAAGGCACGTTTATTGATATAGCACAGAGCAACTCCAAGTGCTTTACAAAACAAACTATAAACAAGTAAAGGCCTATAATCACAGTACATTCATCTAAAATAACACATCGGGAAATCTTTCAGCCTAAAGGTATAATTCATTTAAATTCAATGTATTCTTGTTTAGCCCTAAATCACAGTATCATCTCAGAGACTTAACAAAACCATTGAAATTGCCAACACAGATCAGAGAATCAACAGTTAAAACACGGGTGGATCATCAACACTATTGGTCATTCCAATTGTCAATCATTCTGGTGATACGAGCTCGTCAAATAAAACCAGAGAGGACGGTTCTTTGCTAAATATATTTGATAAATATTTGATACCACTAAACCTATACATTGCCATATACATTTTTTAAATAAGATTCATACTGGGCTTGGATCATAATTCCTTCTCATTGCAGACAAGTGTAAAGTTAATGTTTTTTTTCCCCTTTGTGTTTTTAGGTTGCTCCATCTGGCCATAATCCACGAGGCCGACGACTACATCAAACAAATAATCGAGCAGTCTAAAAACACAGACTTTCTTGACGCACAAAACGACCAGAGACAGGTACGTGGCCCTGAAGCAGCACGATCTCGGTCTGATCTCGGTCTGATCTCTGTCTGATCTCGGTCTGATCTCTGTCTGATCTCGGTCTGATCTCGGTCTGATCTCGGTCTGATCTCGGTCTGGTCTCGGTCTGGTCTCGGTCTGATCTCGGTCTGATCTCGGTCTGATCTCGGTCTGATCTCGGTCTGATCTCGGTCTGATCTCGGTCTGATCTCGGTCTGATCTCGGTCTGATCTCGGTCTGATCTCGGTCTGATCTCGGTCTGATCTCGGTCTGATCTCGGTCTGATCTCGGTCTGATCTCGGTCTGGTCTCGGTCTGGTCTCGGTCTGGTCTCGGTCTGGTCTCGGTCTGATCTCGGTCTGATCTCGGTCTGATCTCGGTCTGGTCTCGGTCTGGTCTCGGTCTGGTCTCGGTCTGGTCTCGGTCTGGTCTCGGTCTGATCTCGGTCTGATCTCGGTCTGATCTCGGTCTGATCTCGGTCTGATCTCGGTCTGATCTCGGTCTGATCTCGGTCTGATCTCGGTCTGATCTCGGTCTGATCTCGGTCTGATCTCGGTCTGATCTCGGTCTGATCTCGGTCTGGTCTCGGTCTGATCTCGGTCTGATCTCGGTCTGATCTCGGTCTGATCTCGGTCTGATCTCGGTCTGATCTCGGTCTGATCTCGGTCTGATCTCGGTCTGGTCTCGGTCTGGTCGTCTGGTCTCGGGTCTCGGTCTGGTCTCGGTCTGGTCTCGGTCTGGTCTGGTCTGGTCTCGGTTGTCTCGGTCTGATCTCGGTCTGATCTCGGTCTGGTCTCGGTCTGATCTCGGTCTGGTCTCGGTCTGGTCGGTCGGTCTGATCTCGGTCTGGTCTCGGTCTGGTCTCGGTCTGATCTCGGTCTGATCTCGGTCTGGTCTCGGTCTGGTCTCGGTCTGGTCTCGGTCTGGTCTCGGTCTGATCTCGGTCTCTCTCCCCCCTCTGGTCTCGGTCTTTGGAACTCTCTCCCCCTCATCTCTGGTCTGGTCTCGGTCTGGAACTCTCTCTCCCCCTCACCTTTGGAACTCTCTCCCCCCTCACCTTTGGAACTCTCCCCCCCCCGGTCACCTTGGAAACTCAGACTCTGGTAAACTGCTTCAAAAAACAGCTAAAAACTCACCTCTTCCTGGCAGTTCATTTAAAAAAAATTAAAATAAAAAAAAGCTTCTTTGTCCACTCTGTACTTATATTCTCATTTGAAAAAAAAAAAACAAATTAATAAAAAATATGAGAAGCAATACAAAATCACACAAAATTCAAGAAAAAATAAATAAAAATGACAACAAGAAAGTTCGAAAGGGAATGGGAAGAAGTGAATAAGTAGTAACCATAGACATAACATTTGGATAAATTTGAACCTACTTGTAATTAACAAAGTAATTCATGATTATTAAATGACCTTGATCACACAAAGCTTAGAATAACTCAAAGATAAAAACCATTCATTAGATTAAACAACAATAATAATCAATTGCGACTTTCTGTCTTATTAAAAAGAACAACATATAAACACAGACTGTGAATCTGAACCAGAGCTTTCTCTTGTTAAGAAAAAAAATAACTTTGATTTTAGTTAATGCAGCACAAACATAACATTATATCAAACTATTTTGTATGTGTGTTATTAATCAAACAACAAAAAGGCCCAGACAGTCCTTTATCTTCCATGTTATTGATATCTGTGTATGCATGAATGAATGAATGAATACTTTATACCAAGCCATGGAAAACAAGAACAAAGAACAACAAAACAACAGAATAGAAAAAACACAATACATGGTAATAATAAAATATAATAAAAATACAGCATGTTTTGTTTCACTAAAGAAAAGTCAGCTCAAAATATAAATATATTAATATTTCAGAGAATTATCATTAACAAAACTAGGGGTGGGAACCTCAGGGAACCTCACGATACGATACGATACTATACGATACAAAGCTCACAATCACGATTATATCACGATATGACGATTATCGATACATTGGTCAGAAATATACTGTTATAGAAATCATTTAGTAAAGCAATCTTAATAAACACAAAATAGTTATAAGTGTAAGTCTTTAACTAATTCTCAACTCTGGATTCAAATACAGCACATGTTGGCATCAAGATGGAGATGTGTTTCTTTATCTGGGTCATAGAACACTATGTTCAGGTCAAAGCAGATTATTACGAGATGCGTACTGTAGCCAATTATTAAGTATTGATTCTAATTTAAAAATGAATAAAAATAAGGATAATTTATTAATAAAATAAAAAAAATCGATTATCGTTATGCCAAAAGCGTGAGAAAGTATCACGATACATCACCATATCGATGTATATCATCACACTCCTAAACAAAACCCATAGAAACAGACCAGAGAAGACCTGGTCCCACCTCCGCAGTTCCTACAGTGCAGTCGGTGTATCTTTCTGCTTCTGAAACATAATTGGGGTCAGTCAAAATGGCCACAGGCTGCTCTTTCACTGTCATTCATCACAGATCAGGTAAATGGCTCCACCGTCTAATGTTTGCATGTGCAGAGCCATGTTATCCACCGCAGCACAATGAACGGTCTCACGTATCAGCGCTGGAAAGTCCCCAGATAATTATACTGGATTTTCTCTTTCTCTCCGTTCTCTTGCCTTTCTCTCCGTTCTCTTGCCTTTCTCTCTGTTCTCTTGCCTTTCTCTCCGTTCTCTTGCCTTTCTCTCCGTTCTCTTGCCTTTCTCTCTGTTCTCTTGCCTTTCTCTCCATTCTCTTGCCTTTCTCTCTGTTCTTTTGCCTTTCTCTCCGTTCTCTTGCCTTTCTCTCTGTTCTCTTGCCTTTCTCTCCGTTCTCTTGCCTCTCTCTCCGTTCTCTTGCCTTTCTCTCCGTTCTCTTGCCTCTCTCTCAGTTCTCTTGCCTTTCTCTCAGTTCTCTTGCCTCTCTCTCTGTTCTCTTGCCTTTCTCTCCGTTCTTTCCTTTCTCTCCGTTCTCTTGCCTCTCTCTCCGTTCTCTTGCCTTTCTCTCCGTTCTCTTGCCTTTCTCTCCGTTCTCTTGCCTTTCTCTCCGTTCTCTTGCCTCTCTCTCCGTTCTCTTGCCTCTCTCTCCGTTCTCTTGCCTTTCTCTCCGTTCTCTTTCCTTTCTCTCCGTTCTCTTGCCTCTCTCTCCGTTCTCTTGCCTTTCTCTCCGTTCTCTTGCCTCTCTCTCTGTTCTCTTGCCTTTCTCTCCGTTCTCTTTCCTTTCTCTCCGTTCTCTTGCCTCTCTCTCCGTTCTCTTGCCTTTCTCTCCGTTCTCTTGCCTTTCTCTCCGTTCTCTTGCCTTTCTCTCTGTTCTCTTGCCTTTCTCTCCGTTCTCTTGCCTCTCTCTCCGTTCTCTTGCCTTTCTCTCCATTCTCTTGCTTTTCTCTCTGTTCTTTTGCCTTTCTCTCCGTTCTCTTGCCTTTCTCTCTGTTCTCTTGCCTTTCTCTCTGTTCTCTTGCCTTTCTCTCCGTTCTCTTGCCTTTCTCTCTGTTCTCTTGCCTTTCTCTCCATTCTCTTGCCTTTCTCTCTGTTCTTTTGCCTTTCTCTCCGTTCTCTTGCCTTTCTCTCTGTTCTCTTGCCTTTCTCTCCGTTCTCTTGCCTCTCTCTCCGTTCTCTTGCCTTTCTCTCCGTTCTCTTGCCTTTCTCTCAGTTCTCTTGCCTCTCTCTCTGTTCTCTTGCCTTTCTCTCCGTTCTTTCCTTTCTCTCCGTTCTCTTGCCTCTCTCTCCGTTCTCTTGCCTTTCTCTCTGTTCTCTTGCCTTTCTCTCCGTTCTCTTGCCTTTCTCTCCGTTCTCTTGCCTCTCTCTCCGTTCTCTTGCCTCTCTCTCCGTTCTCTTGCCTCTCTCTCCGTTCTCTTGCCTTTCTCTCCGTTCTCTTGCCTTTCTCTCCGTTCTCTTGCCTCTCTCTCTGTTCTCTTGCCTTTCTCTCCGTTCTCTTTCCTTTCTCTCCGTTCTCTTGCCTCTCTCTCCGTTCTCTTGCCTTTCTCTCCGTTCTCTTGCCTGTCTCTCCGTTCTCTTGCCTTTCTCTCCGTTCTCTTGCCTTTCTCTCCGTTCTCTTGCCTTTCTCTCTGTTCTCTTGCCTTTCTCTCCATTCTCTTGCCTTTCTCTCTGTTCTTTTGCCTTTCTCTCCGTTCTCTTGCCTTTCTCTCTGTTCTCTTGCCTTTCTCTCCGTTCTCTTGCCTCTCTCTCCGTTCTCTTGCCTTTCTCTCCGTTCTCTTGCCTTTCTCTCAGTTCTCTTGCCTCTCTCTCTGTTCTCTTGCCTTTCTCTCCGTTCTTTCCTTTCTCTCCGTTCTCTTGCCTCTCTCTCCGTTCTCTTGCCTTTCTCTCTGTTCTCTTGCCTTTCTCTCCGTTCTCTTGCCTCTCTCTCCGTTCTCTTGCCTTTCTCTCCGTTCTCTTGCCTCTCTCTCTGTTCTCTTGCCTTTCTCTCCGTTCTCTTTCCTTTCTCTCCGTTCTCTTGCCTTTCTCTCCGTTCTCTTGCCTTTCTCTCCGTTCTCTTGCCTTTCTCTCTGTTCTCTTGCCTTTCTCTCTGTTCTCTTGCCTTTCTCTCCGTTCTCTTGCCTCTCTCTCCGTTCTCTTGCCTTTCTCTCCATTCTCTTGCCTTTCTCTCTGTTCTCTTGCCTCTCTCTCCGTTCTCTTGCCTTTCTCTCCGTTCTCTTGCCTTTCTCTCCGTTCTCTTGCCTTTCTCTCCGTTCTCTTGCCTTTCTCTCCGTTCTCTTGCCTTTCTCTCCGTTCTCTTGCCTCTCTCTCAGTTCTCTTGCCTTTCTCTCAGTTCTCTTGCCTCTCTCTCTGTTCTCTTGCCTTTCTCTCCGTTCTTTCCTTTCTCTCCGTTCTCTTGCCTCTCTCTCCGTTCTCTTGCCTTTCTCTCTGTTCTCTTGCCTTTCTCTCCGTTCTCTTGCCTTTCTCTCCGTTCTCTTGCCTTTCTCTCCGTTCTCTTGCCTCTCTCTCCGTTCTCTTGCCTCTCTCTCCGTTCTCTTGCCTTTCTCTCCGTTCTCTTTCCTTTCTCTCCGTTCTCTTGCCTCTCTCTCCGTTCTTTCCTTTCTCTCCGTTCTCTTGCCTCTCTCTCTGTTCTCTTGCCTTTCTCTCCGTTCTCTTTCCTTTCTCTCCATTCTCTTGCCTTTCTCTCCGTTCTCTTGCCTTTCTCTCCGTTCTCTTGCCTTTCTCTCCGTTCTCTTGCCTCTCTCTCCGTTCTCTTGCCTCTCTCTCCGTTCTCTTGCCTTTCTCTCCGTTCTCTTTCCTTTCTCTCCGTTCTCTTGCCTCTCTCTCCGTTCTCTTGCCTTTCTCTCCGTTCTCTTGCCTCTCTCTCTGTTCTCTTGCCTTTCTCTCCGTTCTTTCCTTTCTCTCCGTTCTCTTGCCTCTCTCTCCGTTCTCTTGCCTTTCTCTCCGTTCTCTTGCCTTTCTCTCCGTTCTCTTGCCTTTCTCTCCGTTCTCTTGCCTTTCTCTCCGTTCTCTTGCCTCTCTCTCTGTTCTCTTGCCTTTCTCTCCGTTCTCTTTCCTTTCTCTCCGTTCTCTTGCCTCTCTCTCCGTTCTCTTGCCTCT